>CM044009.1:32149889-32379504 GCA_024085815.1 Flaveria linearis | reverse complement strand
CACCAACCAATCCTTCCCAAGAACCAAATCGAAACCACCTAGGATCATCACGAATGGCATAACAGGAAACTTATGACCTTCTAATTCCACATCGCAGTTCTCTATCATCTCAGAAATCCTGGTAGATTACCTATGGCAGTTTTTACATCAAAGGGCGCGTCAACATGTCTACTACTAACAGGCAGTTTAGCACAAAAAGCAGCAGAAATAAAACTTCTACTGGCACCCAAATCAAATAACACAGAAGCTAAAGTTTGGTTCACCAGAAATGTATCGGACACGACATCAGGGTCCGTCGTAGCTTCCTCCTGTGTCATAATGAATGCCCTGGCACTCGCCCTCGGTCCTTCACTCCCCGTCTTGTTTACTCTGGAACCCTCAGCCATAGGCTTCTTACAATCCTTAGTTACGTGGCCTCCACGCCACAGTTAAAGCATCGGACAGCACGACTGTCCCTGGCTATATGCCCCGGCTTCCCACATCTGAAGCACACGTTAAACCCCAGTCTACATTCCCCACTATGCTCTCTCCCACACTTACCGCACTTCTTCATAACCGCACCCGATGTGACCACACGGCGGTCATCTACCCGTGCCTTCTTGTTACCATCGAGGCCTCACCCTGACCAAACCTCTTCCCTCTCTAGTTTCGATCACCACTACCCTTTCTATTACCTTCAGCCACCACCACTATATCCGTCTCATCATACAACCTTCCTGCCAAGTCCATCACCGACCTAAACGTGCTCGGTCGGGCAACGATCATGTGCCTACGAATATCCACCGGCAAACCCTGAATGTACCTCTTAATCTTTCGTGACGGGTAAAGCCACGGGAAAGATAAACATACATCATAACGAGGAACATCATCATACACAAATAGCATCGTCATACAGGGCAACATCATACATACATAACATACATCATGCATAATCATGCATCATCATCTTTATCATGCCCAACATAGCTTCTAAGGCCTCAACGGCCATCTTACACGCACTTACGGGAACTTCCATGTCAAAACGTATATCTGCACTTTCCCACGAAAGTCAGTAATCAAACTAAGTTTCTCCTCAGGTGCACAGCCCTATTTGGGCGTATGGGCACCCTTCAGTCGCATGGCCTCCATATGACTAAACATTATGCGAATGGACCACTGCGGATGAACTCAAATATGGATGAACACCCAACTGTGCGAATGGACCCTCAATCGTGCGAGTGAACACTATGCGAATGGACCTCATGCGGATGGACTTAGTGCGGATGAGTACCTGTACGACTGGGCTCTCAGTCACATGACTCCTCATGCGACTGGCCCTCCAGTCATGCGACTGAACCTTAATCGTGCAACTGAACCTCAATCGCACTCCAGTCGGCCGTATGGCCTCAGTCGGTTGCCTAGCCCTAACTGATGTAGAATGCAGTTCATCCTGAACCCAATCTGCCATTTTCGACCTCCAAACTCATCCAAACCCATTCTAAGCCCAAATTAGCCATCCTAAACCTGAGGAATGCATACTATAACACCAGTCAAGCACACACAAGCCCGAAAACATACTCCAAATGCATCACACACAAACACACCCAAATGGGTCAAACACACACATATAAAAACGGGTTTACTATGTGTTCCAGCCCCAACACAGTTGAAAACAAGTAAAATAGGGGTCCTAGAACTCACACAAATGACACCAAGAAGTAGAGCTTCGTTTGAACCTGCTACACGATGATTTCCAAGCCAGAACCCACTCGAACCAAGCTTTTTCTCTCTTTTCTCCCTTTCCTCTCTTCTCCTCTCTTTTGTTGCTGAAATGTTGGTGTGGGGAGACGGTAAGGGCTACCCTCTCCCTTCAAATATCCCCATTTACCCAACTTTCTCGCGTCGGCGAGTTTGGTCCCCTGACTTTGGACTTTATTTCTTTTTCTTCTTTCGTCGGCTTCAAAGAAAAATATCCGGGTGTTACACCAGATTATAAATGACATTTGTTTCACTGTTTTAAGCAGGTTATAACTCCGGTTGAGAGGGTTTTCAAAGCAATCAGGTTAGATGTTGCTAAAAACGCATAGAAAGAGGGTTTACAAGGTAGATTCCTTGTATACCGACCCTAGATTCACGGGTTATACTAGGAATGGTACCTGTGTGAAGTTGATGTCCCACGAATACGAGGTTCGAGCAGCGATCTTTTTGTTTGAGCAATGAGAATAGTGTTGGAAGTAAGATAGGGATGAATATGTTAAGATTTAGTTGATAGGTGTTTAATGATACTTATTGAATGGTCGATGTATGAACAAGTTAGAAGGCTAGAATTGAGCAAATGGTCTTCTAAAGAAGGCTGAAGTCCTCCGGTTCTTCAAGATGATGCTAGAAAGAGAGAGCAAATTTGTGTGTGTGTTATTCGGTTGAGAGTAAACCGAGAGAAAGAGAGAAAAAGTTATGAGATGAAGTATATTTTGCATGTATGGAAAAGGGAGAAAGGGGAGTGTTAAAGTGGTTTTTAGGGGTTCACAGAATGTGATTGGTTGGTGGGTTTGGGCGGTCGTGTGGTGCTGTTTTATGTATTTTTTATTTTGTAGTTTTTATTATTGTGTTTGTTAGCCTAGAATAATCACACTTGAATCAAATCATGAAGATTATGGATCAAAATATGATAAACACAATAAAATCCCCATTGATCTTCAATTAGATTGCAAATGCTATGTTTACAAGTAAATCACTCAATCAATTAGTCATTCAACCATTAACCAAACCTAATTGCAATTAACCTATTTATAGTCTAGACTAATATTCATTAATTGCACTTAACCTCCTAGACTTAGGCTAATTAATGGAAATTACATATAAAACATAAAAATGACTAAAACATATTTAAATATTTTTGTTGACACAAAATATATTTATTACAATAAAACTCCTAGTCATCTAAATTTTCAACGTCTCATCTCGGTTCTTCGTCTCGAACATGTCGGTTTGACTTTTGCATTGACTTTGACCGTGACATTGACTTTTGTTGACTTTGACTGTGTTGATAATATAGACTATCTTGTACAGCTCCAACAATACTCCCCCTTAGTCTATCATTATCAACGTCTTCATACGAATTTAGCCCTGAGAAGTCAACCATAGAAAGATCTTCAAATTGAAGCTTTTTGAATCTAATGAGAAAGATTATTCATCTCATAAGCTCCCCGTATTATATGCTCCCCCTTTTCCAGTGCATCCTTTGTGAAGATATTGGAACAGCTTTCCCAAATCTCTAATCTCGAGTGCTTCAGAAGATGTAGGAGGAGGATTCCTAAGTCGGTATATCTTCTACAAACTTGAGGAACAGGTTCTCTGATCAGGTACACTGCTCAACTAATGATCGGCCATCCCTTACAGTAAAAATCTTAAATGCATTCACAAACACAATCTTGACATTTCTAATTAGATCATTTCATTTTAACTAATTAAACCCGTGTTTATCTTTGTGTGAAAAACAAGCGAACCCGTGTTCGTTTGTGCACAATTTCTGTGAAAATGCATGAAAAATGATAGAACTGTAACAGGATAATATGGAAGACGTAAATGAGTATTGAAATGAAAATTTATTATAATTTTTTTAATTTTATTTTACGTATTTTTTTATTTGTATATTTTTTTAATTACCGAGAACTGAATCGATCATGAGATCACGTCCTCAAGATATACTTTAACACAAAGATGTATTTAAACATCAATAACCAATGAGATTACATTGATAACTGAATCTAATCACTGTCTTTGAAAGATTTTGAAATTCTCAAAGAGATTAATAACGATTGCTGATATGTTTATCCACTTAAACCCATGCCCTATCTTTTTCAACAAGCAGTAGATGATTCGTTAAGGTTCGATTAAGCACTTTAGAATGCTACGACCCCACAATCATTTGGTAAAAACCCTCACCTAACCTCAGGATTTCTTGAATTTAATTACGATCTTTATGGAACAAGGCTTTTGTATTAGTGTGCAAGAGATTATTATCAGAATATTGCATTCTGTGATGATCGTTAGATGATTTGACACAACTTAGCCAAAATGGTGAGAGCTCCAGGTCTATACTCACGTATAACAAAGGAGATGACCATTTAATCGTGTACTGATGAGAGCTCCAGGTCAGTACTATTGTAAAGCAAAGGCGATCATCACTCCAGGTCAGTACTTCCGTACAGCAAAGGAGATTAGCACAAACACAAGACACATAAATACATCAAATATGGCTCAAAGATATGGCTTATATGATTTATATCATGGTGGATGAAAGATCAATTCTCAATCCATTTTTTTGTCGGGACTCAGTTTTCGTGCACGCCAAAATGATTGCGTAAATCCAGACATCATTAAGCATATATTTTAATTTAAATCATCATACTGTTGTCTACTTTATTCTTCAGGCTGAGTCTATCAAGCACACCATTAATGAATCTGTTTGTTTTTTATTTTTATTTGCAATTAAAAATAAGATGTGAATCGGATAACAACATTAGTTACTATCATTTTTCATTTTTAAACGCGTCATGCAAGAACAAGCATTTCAAAATGATATACAATCATTTCTCAGTCATCTCGAATCAAGTTCCCAGTTCTCTTTTCATTTTTTATGTAATTTTAATATACTCTCCTCCTAAATTTTTATTTGTAAACCTATTTTTGGTTTTTTTATTATTATTATTTTTTATTATTATTAAATTTTTTATATTTTTTATAAAAAACTATACAAAAAATCGAAATTTACCAAAGAAGGTCTTCCAAACTACACTGATATGAAGATAAGAAATGAATTATCAAGAAATATGTAGTGATTGTGAAGTAAGAACTGTGATTGTGCAGATAAAATCCAGATTGTGGAAAAAATACCATGACCTTAACCTGTTTGTTCCGCCTCAAATTTGAATCAGGAACAATCTCTGTCAATGAACCAGATTACTAACAAGGATCCTGAATTGTTCCTGCACTTATAAACAGATTAGTTTGAAAGGAGAACCTCGGGCATCATAGTCCTGGGTGTTCCATTGTCATCGGTATAAGGAACCTGCTTCAACACACAATTTCTGAAAATATCGAGGATATCTATATCCTTTTTTTAATTTTCCATATTTGTTTTGGTTCAATTAATTTGGATTTGAATGAATTAAATTTGGAAATCATTTTCTGTTTAAGACCAGAAGGAAAAGAATTTGGTTTTGAACCTTTGGTCATGTTCATCTTTCAATCATGTGAAACCAGCTTCACATGAAAAGGTTTGGATAGAGGGTTTTTCATCCAACCATTGAAAGATGTGTGATTTTTACCTCTTGATCCAGAGAAGCAACTTGTGTTGCCTTTACCAACTGGAACATCCCTTGTAGACTGTGATCCGGAGAAGCAATTCGTTTTGCCTTTACCATTCGAAGCTAGTCTTTGAGGGCACTTCTTTACCACATGACCTTCTTTTCCACACTCAAAACAGGTGTTGAAAGGCTTTTTATGCTTGACTGACCCGTGTGATGCAGGTGGGGATGAGGATTGCTTTGAGCTTGTAGTAGATTCTTGCTTGTTCTGAAGTTTCCTATGCTGAACCTGGAATGAGATCTTCACGGGTTGACTAGCTTCTTTTGCAGTTGGTGTGGAGATCCGTATTGGTCTTGATTCAGCTTTTGGAAGCTTTTGAGACTTGACAATTTCAGGTGATATCTTGATCTTAGAGGAAATGACACGGTCCTCTGTGTTTGATTCATCATCTAAGCCTGTCCAGTCTTGTATACATAGATTTTCTTCCAACAGATCTTGATTGACACCTCCAATTATGTCAGCATCAGTTATAGGATTCTGATTGCCTGAGGATTCAACAATTGTTCCTTCTTTGACAAACCTGACAGGAACAAACGAAGGAATGTTACCTGTTTTGAATTTGTCGAAGAAGGTTGGAGAAGTAACTGATATTGGTTTTGGAGCATCAGAGGTGGAATCATCATTAATCTTCTTATCAGACCCCTGCCTGAGGAATCCCAAACCTACAGGAGAATCCTGCACATCTCTAACCTCTTTAAGATTAACACTGCTTAAACCTGCATTTAAACTATTAGTTTCTGCAGTTTTAATCAAATCATTTGTTGAATGAAGTTTGGGAATTGGAGAGTAACATACAGTAGATGGAGGTGACTGAATTAAATATAGTTTCACCATCTGAATGATATCCAATCCTATGTTTTACCCGTGCCCCTTGTTGTTTAGTAATAAGCTCATCCTTTTTGATGTGTGAAAGGGTCCATTTATCAAACTTTGTTTGAAGCTTTGTCGTTTCAAATTGAGCTAAAACAGCCCTTTCTCTCAAGATATTAATTTCAACGTTATGCTCCAAAATGGTTCTTCTTAAAAGATCATTTTCAGCCAATGCTTCATTAAGTTTCCTTGAAAAAGCAATTTCATTTTTCTTTAATTCCTGTTTGATTATTTTTAATTCTTTTTCATTTCCCAGTAACAATCTGTGGCCTTATAAATCCCCAAATAATCGAATTTTGCAAGAAGAAGAACACATATCCTGAACCGTCTCATAAGGAAGACCCAAGATACTTCTTTCTGCAGCTAAGCTCTATTCACAGTTGCAAACCCTTAGGATTTTTTCTGTTCCTCTTCTTTGACCTTCAGCATCTTGTCAGCCTCAGATTCTTTCTCTCTTTTATCAGCTTTTCCAGCCTTATCATCATCGGTTCTCACAGACTCTGGGTTACTATCATTATCAACTCTCAAAGCTTCACAGTTCTCTTCAACAGTTTCTCTGAATTCAATATTTAAATCAGAATCAGTTCTTAATAACTTCAATTTTTCAATCATCTCTGTTTTGTAATCAAGTATGCTTGTTACAGAAGAAACAAGTTTAGTATTAAGCATGTGGGTTTGATGTGGGAACACGGCTAGCTGAAATTCGTTTCTTTGGATATCCAGCTCAAGAGATTTAGTCTCTTGATCATATCCATAAGTTTTGTGTCGACATAGCCTCTTTCTTGCTTTAGTATTTTGACTTGATGATTCCATGTAGACGGAAGCGAGTCAAGAAGCTTTTGAATTTGTTCATGATTACTGATATCTGGAACATGCTTCTTTAGATTATTTGCCACCTTTAAGAATCGATCAATCAAATTTGTCAATTTTTCTTTCTTCTTTGCTGCAAAAGAATCAAACCGGCTTTCTGCCTGTAACGCCCCGAAAATCCAGTTTGGAGTGTCATGCGACTGGGGCATCCATACGTGTAAGAGTCACGCGACTGGAGTCCCATACGCATGGAAGTCATGCGACTGAAGCTCCAAGCGCACAATTGGAGCTCCATACGCATGGAAGTCGCACGACTGGAGTGTCCAATCGCATGGAGCTCATAGACTGAAGGTTCAGTCGCATGGGGACTCAGGCGACTGAACTGTAGTATTTAAGGGAGAGGGCAACCCTTACCCTCTCCCCACACTTGCGAAATCAGCCAAAAAGAAGAGAAGAGAGAAAGAAGAGAGAAAGTAGAAAAAGGGGTGGTTCGGGCTTGGAATTCATTGTGTGGCGAGCCAAAACGAAGCTCTGACCGAGGAGGCTGCTAAGGTGAGTTCTAGGACCCCTCATTTACTTGTTTGCAACCGATTTTTGGGGCTGGAACACATCTGAAAACTATTTTCGGGTTTTAGGGTGTTAACCCGTTTATGTATGTATGTGTATGTGTATGGTGCATTTAAGGCTTGATTTCGGGTTTGAATAGGCTTGAATAAGGTCAAGGTATGTTTCCCTATGGATTAGAAGGGTTGACTTGAGCTCAAGTGAGGTCTGGAGGGGTTTGAAGGCCGAAAGCCGCGGCTGTAGTTCGTGATGAACTGTATTCTGCGCCCAGTTAGGGCTAGGCGACTGGAGGGCCAATCGCACGACTGAGGGACGACTAAAGTCCGATCGCATGACTGAGACTCATTCGCATGACTAGGGATCCAGTCGCACGACATGTCATACGATTGAGAGCCCAGTCGCATAGGTGCTTAGTCGCACAAGTGTCCACTCGCACGACAGAGAGCTCAGTCGCATAGGTCCATTCTCATGGCTGTCTAATCGCACGACTGAGGGTTCAGTCGCGTAGGAGCCCATTCGCATAGTGTCCATTCGCACGATTGGGTGTTCATCCGCATGGATGCTCATCCGCATTGGTCCAATCACATAGTGTTCAGGCACATGGAGGCCATGCGACTGAAGGGTGCCCAATCGCCCAAATAGGGCCGTGGTGTACGAGGAGAGATGTAGGCCAGTTACTGGCCTTCGGGAAAAGAGTAAGGGTAAGTAGTGATGTACTAGCTCCCGTATGTACATGTGTGATAACTGTTGAGGCTTAGAGATTACGTTGGGCACGAAGGTGATAGTATTGCATGTATATGCATGATGTATATATGATAAGCATGATGTAGCCCTGTATGATGGTAATGACTGCTGACTTGTAAATGTTGATGTTCCTTGTGTCGACGTATGTCTATCTTTTCCATGACTTTACGTGCTATGTTAATGAATGAAATGAAAGTGTTAATAAACGTAGAGCGAAAGATAATGAAAGAGCAACACAATGAATGGACGCATGCATTAACGTATGAATGAACGAACGTAAAGCTAGTGAGCGTACGTAAGAGGTGACCGACTCTGTGTTGCAACAGACTCGAATGAGATCTCTGTCGTGTATCCCGGTACTGTGTCAGTCTTCGGACATGAGTTGGGGGATTGTGTAACAGGCCCCGACACAGTATCAGTCTTCGAACATGAGTCGGGGGTATTGCATGGGACAAGATAGTGAGGTGAGCAACTTCATGTTGCAACAGACTCGGATTGAATTCAATCCAGGTGATTGACTCAACACGATCTTTTTCGCGTATCCCGGTGCTGTGTCAGTCTTCGGACATGAGTCGGGGGTTTGTGAGCAGGGCCCGGCGCAGCATCAGCTTTCGAGCATGAGTCGGGGATATTGCATGAGACAGGATCTAATTGGATGAGTAGAAGATCGTATGCTCCGGTACTGTGTCAGTCTTCGAACATAATTCGGGGGTTTGTGTACAGCCCTGGCACAGTATCAGTCTTCGGACATGAGTCGGGAGTATCGCGTGAGTTGATGAATGAGAGAGACAATTGTGAAGGAAAGAAAGTATGAACTGAATGAAAGATATCGAACGTAATGAAAGCTAAAGAACGAACGAATGGAAACAATGAATGAAAGGAATATAGTGATAACGCATGAAACGGGATCCTTGTCACTCGACCTCAGTAATCATGGCTGTGTGCCATGGAGAGGGTAAAGTGTGACCGGACCCAGATAGAAGTAAAAGACAGAGAATGAATGAAAGTTAAAGATAAAGAATGAACAAGAAAAGAAGATAATAATGATATTAACTATGTGTATGTACGTATGATGTGTGTTCATATACAAAAGTATAGTATGTTTTTGAAAGAAGTACAGAACAGTTTTAACAAAAGAAAAGTATGTATTTCATATAAAACTAGAACTCACTCAGCAACACTGACTTTTGATGTGTTTCCAGTTGGCAGGTAGTGTTGCTGAGGATGGCACGAGGCGGCTACTCAGCTCTTTTGAGATGGCATTCCTTGTTAAATGTTTTGCAATGTAATATGATAAGAGATATTTTGAAATGGACAAATGTATTATGTTGCATGCATTTATAAAACAAAATGGTGTTTGTAGAGGATTCCGATAAACGGGATTACTTAAGGAATCCTCTTAAAAGAAAGATGATGTTTTTAATGTTTCCGCTGCAACGATTCTCTATGTATTGTATTGTAATGAAATGACATGTTTTTAGTTATTAATGAAAGTTTTAAATTCCGCTGCAAGATAAATGTGCGTTTCAAAATGTTTTATGTGTGATGAATGACCATCTGTAAGCGTCCCGGGAACGGGGCCTTACAAGTTGGTATCAGAGCCAAGTTTAAGTGAAATGAGTAAATTTTCCAAATAAACCTTACCTTAAACTGAGAATGGGACGAAAAGGTAAGGGATGCCAATCTGAGTAGCTGCGTGCCATCAGGTATTTTCTTAATGTTAACTTGTAGTATGTGCGCATGTTATGTGTTTATGTGTTGCTGATAGATTTAGATGCTAATATAGTCAGGACGGGTAATCTCGGGGTATGAAAAGTAAGGTAAGTGGCTAATCACAACTGATCACTGTAATTAGGAACTTACTATACTTGACATAAACTGAGCTGTTCCCTTGAATGACCGTGTTGGTGTTTGAATCTTTCAGTGTGAGATAGAGGATGGCCGGTGGTAGATCTTCTAAGGCTTCACGTAGTGGAGGTGGTGGTGGACGTGGTGTTGAACCACAGGCCACAAGGGGAAGACCTAGAGTTGAAAAAGTGGTTCATGAAGAACCCAAAACCCCTCATCCGGAGGGCGATGATGAGAGTGCTAACCTGAGAGCCTCGATGAGAGAGGCGGTTGTGGAAGAAGTGCACCAGGCCATGCCGACGATCTTACCGTCTATGGTGACTGAAGTGATAAAGGCTGTTAGGAATGAGGAGAGACAGGAAAGGGGTAGACCTTCGGGCGGAAGGAGACAGACTGAGACTGAAACGGTTTTCTTCAATTACGAAGAGGAAGAAGAGGAGGAAGAGCCTGCGCCGGAGGCGGCACGAGGCTGTAACTACAGGGCATTTCAACGGTGCAAGCCCCCAACTTTTGATGGCAATGGCACTGTTGCTGCTGCTCACCGGTGGGTGAGGGAAATGGAAGTTGTGCTGAATATTAGCGAGTGCAGGGAGGACCAGAAAGTGAAGTTTGCTGCCCACTCTTTCGTGGACTCAGCTTTGTGCTAGTGGGACAACATAGTCCAAGTTGAGGGAAGCCAGGCTATCGGAAGGATGAGATGGTCAGAGTTGAAAAAGGCTGGTGATTGAGGAGTACTGTCCTCACCGTGTGATGGATAAGGTTGAAAGGGAGTTCCTGCAGTTGGAAGTGGGGACAATGACGCATCAGCAGTACACCACCAAATTCAACGAGATGGCACGACTGGTGCCGGATCAGGTGACACCTCTTTGCGGAAAATCAAGAGGTATATTCAGGGCTTGCCGGCGGATATCCGTAGGCACATGATCGCTGCCCGACCAAGCAAGTTTAGATCAGCGGTAGATCTAGCGGGAAGGTTGTACGACGAGTGGGGGACGATGGCGATAATGGGCGAAGCGGAGGAGCGAGCCTATGTTAGGAAGGGGAAAGGAAGGCGAGATAGTGATAGTGGGATGGTGGCCGAAGGTAAGGTGTTGAGGATCGATGGTCGAGAGAGGATAACAAGAAAGGGGGAGGAATGCAAGAAGTGTGATAGAAGTCACGAAGGGGAGTGGAAATGGGGATCGAACGTCTGTTTTCAGTGTGGGAAGGAAGGTCACAGGGCAAGGGAGTGCCGCGTGGCTAAGTGCTACAATTGCGATGAGGCTGGACATCTGAGTAGGGATTGTAAGAGGTCAAAGGCGGGAAGCTCTGGTGCGAGGAAGGAGAATAGAGGGTGAAGGCTACAGCTTTTACCATGGCCAGGAGGAGGGTAGAGCGGACTCCGACTGGACGACAGGTACGTTTCCGGTAATTTAAATTTTGTGCACTTATGCCTCGAATGCGATGCTAGTAGTAGTTCGTTCCTACTGCCTTCTGTTGTGAGTTGCATGTTAGAGAAGGAACATCGATGAGCCCTCTGATGTAGAGGTTGCTATTAATGGATTCACCAGGTTACTTGATGCCCTAGAGGATTGCGTGATGCAATTGAGAAAGTTGTGTCACCCGTTGTCCGAGGAACAGTTTCAGCCTGTGATTGGTTCATCGAACGACAATGTACGCATAGTTTTGACGTTGTAGCAAACAAGTAGAAAGGGAGGTCGGAAGCAAAAGAAAAAGATAAATTTGGTTTGGGCCACCGAAGAAGCCTATTTGCCTTTCAATCATAGTGTACCTGCAAGGAACCTGAGAAGAACCGATCTCGGTGCAGTTATAGTTGTAACAACACATAGCACGATTAATGAATGCCTTTCTCGTTAGATGTTTGGTTTGCAAGAGGGTCATTATTCATACATAAAGAACATCAAACAAGGCTTGTGGTGTTTCTTTTTAATTATGGTGACCGTACTCTATATGGCATATCTGAGGTCGCAGGGCCATTTGACCGACAAGATAGTCAAGGATAGACCAGGAGCCAAATTTTGATAGACGATGTAGAGCGATCGAATTCCGAGTAAGAGACCGGAAAGGAAATGTGACAGTATTGCCCGCAAAGGTTTAAGGAACAATAGGTTTCGGGGACGAAACCCGTTTAAGGGGGGTGGACTTGTAATGCCCGAAAATCCAGTTTGGAGTGTCATGTGACTGGGGCATCCATACACATAAGAGTCATGCGACTGGAGTCCCATACGCATGGAAGTCATGCGACTGAAGCTCCAATCGCACAACTGGAGCTCCATACGCATGGAAGTCGCACGACTGGAGTGTCCAATCGCATGGAGCTCATACGACTGAAGGTTCAGCCGCATAGGAACTTAGGCGACTGAATTGTAGTATTTAAGGGAGAGGGCAGCCCTTAACCTCTCCCCACACTTGTGAAATCAGCCAAAAAGAAGAGAAGAGAGAAAGAAGAAAAAAGGGATGGTTCGGGCTTGGAATTCGTTGTGTGGCGAGTCAAAACAAAGCTCTAACAAAGGAGGCTGCTAAGGTGAGTTCTAGAACCCCTTATTTACTTGTTTGGAACCGATTTTTGGGGCTGGAACACATCTGAAAACTATTTTTGGGTTTTAGGGTGTTAACCCGTGTATGTATGTATGTGTATGGTATGGTGCGTTTAGGGTGTGACACCCCGTAATTTCAGGTTAACATTTTTCAAACCATTGTCGTTAACATTGACCCGTACTCGCTAATACTCGAAACGTATACAAACACTGCCACCGACATCGTTAAACAAATTATGATAAAATACTAACGCGGGTGTTTGTAGAGGATTCACATAAACGAGATTACCTAAGGAATCCTCTTAATTTTATAGCACGTCCAATCACGTCGTTATCAATCGGAACGAATTCGGGAACACGGGACCTAAGTACAGGGACCAAACCTGACAATTGCCAACTGGGGCTGGGTATAAATACCCATCCACCAGCCAAACACACCCCATTCTGCTCTCTTTCTCTCTTACGCTCTCTTCATCCCCATTTCTTCATTCTAGCACCAAATTCCACCCGATTGAGCTCGTTTTCGTCGGATTAGACCACACAACAGCTGAGAAATCACGTTCCCAGCAGGTAGGCGACCTCGTTCATCCGTTTTATCGCTCGTTTCACTGCTGCAAACCTAGGGTTCGGGTGTTCGGGTTCAACCCGAATGCATGTGGTCGTGGGGGTGTGTGTGAGGTCAATCAACATGTGTATTTCACTTAGACATGTTAGGAAAGTGTTCCTAGAAGTCCTGATTGTGTGAAAATCGAGCACGGGACAGCCGAAGGCTGTTCAGCCCGTCCAACAGTCGTGACCTGCTGCAGTACGCGACTGGGCCAGCCATGCGACTGAGCCATGCGACTGGGTCCATCGTACGACTAAGTGGTGCGACTGGGTTGGATCATGCGATTGAGTCCATGCGTGTGTGCGTGACGTACGAACGAATGCTTGCGACTGAGAGTGTGTGCGATTGAGTCAACCGGATGAAATGTGTGCGACTGAGTACCACCCGACTGAAGGTCCAATCGTACGAATGAAGGTTCAGTCATGCGATTGGTTGTTGAGTCGGGTGAATGGGTGATGTGTGGTACGATTGAATGCTAAGTCGTACGAATGAGGGTTCAATCGTACGAATGAGATTGATTCGTACGATTGAAGGCCCATTCGTGCGAATGAAGTGTCCAGTCGTGCGTCTAGCCTTGATATGCGATTGGTGTCATTTGGAGGGAATTCTCCTTGTGTGCGGTGTGCCTCTCGTGTGACGATATGGTAACAATCAATAAAGTGTCATTTCTTGACCACAAATATTAAAGTCAATGCAATCAACAAGCACATACTTTTACGAGCTAAAACAACCTAACTGTTTACAACTAACGACAACCCATTTGAGATCTACATAAGGTCTGATATGCATATGCCTGCATGTGTGTGCGTGTGTGTGTCACCCACGACCGAACCAATGCGACCCGACCCGACTAAACATGTCTATTAACACTGAACACAACATTAACGCTTAACATAACTGTCAATAGGTGTTTGACAGCGCATTGTGAACAACACTTAGGAGACCTTCATCCTACATACTTATTACATCATCTGTGAGTTTCACGGCCCCTATTTTACTCTCTTTCCTCTTGGGGGGGAAAACATGCAAAACAGATTTACTTAAATGGTTGTAGTATTATTGATATCGCTTGTTACGTTAGTGCAAACACACAACATGTCCTGACACACTCGAACCGTTAGCAATGGGATTAGCGAGGTAATTTTGAGTAGTACTATTGGGTCTGACAAACCCCGCCTGGGCTAGTCGCGCTAGCTTGATTGGAGGTCAAACGGGTGCTTGATTGACCTAACATTTGTCACGGTCTTGCGAGACGTGACGGGGATACAACAAAAACATATAGGACGTAAACAGTCACGGTTCGAAACGCTAAGTAACAAGAACATAGGCTAGCTACCTAACGATATGCTCTATATACTAAACCATTGAAACGCAAACTACTGAACGCTTACGAACACATTTATTGTTGAATAAACCTGTGAACTCACCAACTTTATGTTGACACATTTTAGCATGTTTTCTCAGGTCATAGGAATGCATAAGCTCAAGATGCACGCTAAGGAAACGCACTCAGGACATGCATTCATCCATTATATTTTCAGCATTGAACATTTTGTCTAAACATGGCTATTGTAACCGTACTGTAATGGATTTACTGATTTTGTTACTTGCTTCCGCATTAATGTAAACTTTGTTTATGTTCTTTCGAATGAAGTCAAATGTCTATTTTAAATTCATATAGTGTCGTTCGATATGACTGTGTCTGAGATCCTGGTATGTCACACACCTAACGGTAAAACCCCGTTCGTGGAAATTGAGGGTGTGACAGATTGGTATCAGAGCCACAGGTTATAGAGAACTATGATTGCATTGCATCTAGACTATAGCCTTAGACACAACACTAGTATTGCACAAACACTTTTACATGGTTACCACTGTTGTGCAAACACCCTTCTGGTGTACTGACAGTACGCTGCTGAGCAAACATAACATTATGGGTATGACATGTGTGTCATTACCGGCTGACATAGGGGTGGAGAATCCCACTCGCTCACTACTAACATTTACACTTGATCTTTCACTCTCGGAGTGGAAGCAACAACGAATTGAACTAAACATTTCCTCGATTGGAACACGAAACTCTTTCCTAACACACACGATAAGCTTAACGATGACAAACAAAAAGAACAATACCTCAATCTCTTAACTCTCTCACACTTGTTACCATTCCCAACATATCCTATCTCTTACACTAGCCCGAGCAGTAAATGAGGGACAACAAAGATATTCAAGTCTATTAGAGAATCGGACTTAGACATTCAACCACTTGGGACTTCAAAGGAAAAAGGCTAAATAGTCTTGATTCCCGTTATTATCTTAACCAAATCTCTTGTACAACCTTAGCACAACTTTAGTCATTCGAATCTTGGCATAACAAATAGATCTTTGATGCTTCTATCAATGATAACACTCGGTACTGGACAAGGTATGTTATCTCGAATGGGAGGAACCATGTGTGACCATGCAAAGCAAATTAGAATCACGGGTGCACACATAATTGTAATTTGTCATGCATGAGAATTCTGGAAACTCTATTTGGTGATAACGGTTATGATCAGTACAAATTCTCAATTTCATACTTGGAGGCATAAGGCCTCGGATCCTCATATAGCTTCACTATCGATGTGCAAACAAACCCTTCATTCTTACTAGCATGATACAATTTATTATTGTCAATAATTATTATCCGGTTATTGATTAATATGTGTAGTGAATTGAAGAAATCATGTCTGGAAGAAGAGCGGGACGCGCGGGTGGACGAGGAAATATCACCCTGACTCAAGCCGAGCTGAATGCTATCATCAATGAGCGCGTGGCTGATGCGCTGGCAGCCTATGAGCAGGCCCGCAATCAGGACCAGAACGACCAGAATCCGAATCAAGGAGGTCCCACAGTCTGTACCTTCAAGATGTTTATGGATTGCAAGCCTCATTCCTTCAGCGGTTCTGAGGGTGCTGTCACATTGCTTCGCTGGCTGGAGAAACTCGAGTCGGTGTTTGCCATGTGCAACTGTCCTGATGGAAATCGTGTCAAGTACGCCTCCGGCACATTGGAAGGACCAGCCCTGACGTGGTGGAACTCACAAGTCCAAACCTTAGGGCTTGGTGCTGCTAATGGTATGCCATGGGACGACTTCAAGATTCTAATGAAAGAAGAGTACTGCCCCAGGAGCGAAGTCCAGAAACTGGAGGCAGAATTTTGGAATTTAAAGATGGTTGGTTCTGACATTGAGGAGTATACGACTCGTTCGCACGAGTTGGCTGCATTATGTCCTCAGATGTGACTCCGGCATACAAACGGATCGAAAAATACATTGATGGTCTAGCTCCTCAGATTCAGGCTAGTGTGATGGCTGCTGATCCTGTCACTATTCAGCAGGCCATCCGACTGGCTCATAAACTCACCGACCAGGCAGTGGCACAGGGCACCTTGCCTAAACGTGGCGCTGCTTCTGGTTCTTCTGATCACAAAAGGAAATGGGACGGCAATAACAACAACAAGTCTTCAAGCTCCAACAACACCCAGCAACAACAGACCTAAAGTTTGACCCTTCAAGATGCTTCAACAATCAGAACAACAACAACTATGGCCAGGGATCGAGTAGCTACGCGGGCAAGAGTCCTAAGTGCAACCGGTGCAACTTCCACCATCATGGCCCGTGTGATCGACTCCGTTGTCAGAGATGTGGAAAGATGGGTCACGCAGCCAAAGACTGCAGGGGTGAACTAATGACTCAGCAACAACAACCTCAACAACAATGCCAGGGTGGAGTGACTAGAGCCTGTTATGAATGTGGTAAGGAGGGTCACTACAGGAAGGATTGCCCACAGCTAAAGGGTGGAAACAAGGGTAATAATGGGGGCAACACCAAGGGTCGTGCATTCGTGATTGGTTCCGGCGAGGCAAGGGATGACCAGAATGTGGTTACTGGTACGTTTCCCCTGAAGGTTGATTTGCTTCTATACTATTTGATACTGGAGCTGACAGAAGCTTTGTTTCCAACAAGTTCATTAAGTTCTTAGACGTAACCTTAACTGTTGTGGAACCTAGTTATGTTGTAGAATTAGCTGACGGAAAACTAATTGAGGCGACTCATATCGTTAAGGGGTGCAGACTAGGATTATGTGGTCATGAGATAGATATAGACCTGATGCCTGTCACACTTGGTAGTTTCGACGTAGTGGTGGGTACGGACTGGCTATCCAAGAATCAAGATGAAATCATCAGTGGAGAGAAAATCGTTCGTATACCACTTCCTAGTGGTGAAACTTTATCGGTTAAGGGCGAAAGGAGTGGCATGGTCTCTGGAGTCATCTCCTACATGAAAGCTCAGAAGTGTTTGCGTAAGGGTCACACCGCTTTCCTAGCCATGGTCAATGAAAAAGAAACCGAGGTGTCACACCCTCAATTTCCACGAACGGGGTTTTACCGTTAGGCGTGTGACATACCAGGATCTCAGACACAGTCATATCGAACGACACTATATGAATTTAAAATAGACATTTGACTTCATTCAAAAGAACATAAACAAGTTTACAATAGTGCGGAAGCGAGTACATAATTAGTAAATCCATTACAGTACAGATACAATAGCCATGTTTAGACAAAATGTTCATGCTGAAAATATAATAGATGATGCATGTCCTGAGTGCGTTTCCTTAGCGTGCATCTTGAGCTTATGCATTCCTGTGACCTGAGAAAATATGCTAAAATGTGTCAACATAAAGTTGGTGAGTTCACAGGTTTATTCAACAATAAATGTGTTCGTAAGCGTTCGGTAGTTTGCGTTTCAATGGTTTAGTATATAGAGCATATCGTTAGGTAGCTAGCCTATGTTCTTGTTAGTTAGCGTTTCGAACCGAAGTGACTGTTTACGTCCTATATGTGTTTGTTGTATCCCGTCACGTCTCGCAAGACCGTGACAAATGTGTTAGGTCAATCAAGCACCCGTTTGACCTCCAATCAAGCTAGCGCGACTAGCCCGGGCGGGGTTTGTCAGACCCAGTAGTACTACCCAAAATTACCTCGCTAATCCCATTACTAACGGTTCGAGTGTGTCAGGACATGTTGTGTGTTTGCACTAACGTAACAAGCGATATCAATAATACTACAACCATTTAAGTAAATCTGTTTTGCATGTTTTCTCCCCCAAAAGAAAAGGATGTAAAATAAGGGCCGTGAAACTCACTGATGATGTAGTAAGTACGTAGGATGAAAGTCTCCCAAGAGTTGTTTACGATGCGCTGTCAAACACCTATTGACAGTTATGTTAAGCGTTAATATTGTGTTTAGCGTTAATAGACATGTTTAGTCGGGTCGGGTCGCATGGGTTCGGTCGTGGGTGACACATACACACACATACAGGCATACGCATATCAAAGAATTCGCTAACGATGACTCAAATCGCATAACAAGGCTAGAC
Source organism: Flaveria linearis (assembly GCA_024085815.1). Taxonomy (NCBI): domain Eukaryota; kingdom Viridiplantae; phylum Streptophyta; class Magnoliopsida; order Asterales; family Asteraceae; genus Flaveria; species Flaveria linearis. The sequence goes on along the minus strand of CM044009.1, from coordinate 32,360,753 downwards.
GCACGACTGGACACTTCATTCGCACGAATGGGCCTTCAATCGTACGAATCAATCTCATTCGTACGATTGAACCCTCATTCGTACAACTTAGCATTCAATCGTACCACACATCACCAATTCACCCGACTCAACAACCAATCGTACGACTGGACCTTCATTCGTATGATTGGACCTTCAGTCGGGTGTTACTCAGTCGCACACATTCATTCGGTTGACTCAGTCGCACATACTCTCAATCGCATGCATTCATTCGCACGTTACACACATACGTATGGACTCAATCGCACGATCCAACCCAGTCGCACCACTTAGTCGTACGATGGACCCAGTCGCATGGTTCAGTCGCATGGCTGGCCCAGTCGCGTACTGCAGCAGGTCGCGACTGCTGGACGGGCTGAACAGCCTTCGGCTGTCCCGTGCTCGATTTTCACACAATTAGGACTTCCAGGAACACTTTCCTAACATGTCTAAGTGGAAAGCACACGCTGATTGACCTCACACACACCCCCACGACCACATGCATTCGGGTTGAACCCTAACACCCGAACCCCATACTTGCAGCAGTGAAACGAGCAATAAACGGATGAATGAGGTCGCCTACCTACTGGGAACGTGATTTCTCAGCTGTTGCGTGGTTTAGCCGGCGAAAACGGGCTCAATCGGGGTGGTTTTGGTGCTAGGATGAAGACACGGAGAGGAAGAGAGCGTAAGGAGAAAGAGCAGAGTGTGAGGGTGTTTGGGCTGGTGGTGGGTATTTATACCCAGCCCCAGTTTGCCAATTGACAAGTTTAGCCCCTGCACTTAGGTACCGAGTTCCCAAATTTGTTTCGGTTAATAACGACGTAGATGGGCGAGCTATGTTAATTAAGAGGATTCTTTAGGAAATCTCGTTTATGTGAATCCTCTGCAAACACCCGTGTTAGTATTTTATCATAATTTATTCAACGATGTCGGTGGCGGTGTTTGTATACGTTTCGTGTATTAACGTGTATGTGGCAATGATAACGACAACGTTTTGAATAGTGTTAGCCTGAAATTACTGGGTGTCACATCATCCCCTTGTTGCAGGAATTTTCGTCCCGAAAATTAGTACATCATGTTACGTGGCTTTACGGGGAAGTACAAGGCTCAACGGTTTGTGATGCATGTTGAATAGAGTACCTGCGTATCTAAGAGGTAGATGCCTGATTTTGGAACAGTTGAGGGTACTTCTTCTTCATCTGATCTTCATGTTCCCAGGTAAATTCTGGTCCACGCTTTGAGTTCCAACGGATTTTGACGATAGGGATACGACTATGTTTGAGCGTTTTGACTTGTCGATCCATGATTTCCACTGGTTCCTCGACGAAATGTAGTTGTTCATCCACATGTATCTCGTCTAACGAACGATAAGAGTCTCGTCTGCCAGGCATTTCCTCAAGTTGGAGACGTGGAACACATTGTGTACTTCACGGAGTTCTTCGGGTAGGTTCAATTGGTAGGCCACGGGGCCAACCCGTTTGACAACCTCAAACGGTCCCACGTACCTAGGGCTTAGTTTCCCGCGTTTCCCGAAACGAATCACACCCTTCCAAGGTGACACTTTCAAAAGCACCTTGTCACCTATTTGGAATTCCAACGGTCGGCGACGCTTGTCAGCGTAGCTTTTCTGTCGGTCACGGGCTGCTGCCATACGGTTACGGATCTGCACGATCTTCTCAGTCATCTCGTGCACTAGTTCAGGGCTGGTGAGTTGACTTTCTCCAACTTCCGCCCAACAGATAGGTGATCGGCACTTACGCCCATACAGTGCCTCAAATGGGGCAGCTTTGATCGATGTGTGATAGCTATTATTGTAAGAAAACTCAACTAGCGGTAAGTGAGTTTCCCAACTGCTGTCGAAATCTATGACGCAGGCACGTAACATGTCTTCTAGGGTTTGGATCGTATGCTCACTTTGGCCATCGGTTTGAGGGTGATAAGCAGTGCTCATATCCAACCGCGTCCCCAATGCTCGTTGCAAAGACTGCCAGAAGTGTGAAGTGAATCGAGCGTCACGATCAGAGATAATGGAAATGGGTACACCATGCCGAGAGACTACTTCCCTTAGGTAGATACGAGTTAACTTTTCCATACGGTCAGTCTCCCGGATTGCCAGGAAGTGTGCGGATTTCGTCAAGCGATCCACGATCACCCAAATGGTATCGCATCCGCTGGGAGTCCGAGGGAGTTTCGTGATGAAGTCCATAGATATCTGCTCCCACTTCCATACTGGTATTTCTGGCTGTTGGAGTAAACCAGACGGTCGTTGATACTCTACCTTAACCTTAGAACAGGTCAAACATCTGCTCACGTAGGTGGCGATATCTGCTTTCATGTTTGGCCACCAGTAAAGAACCTTCAGGTCATGGTACATCTTGTCTGAACCTGGGTGGATTGAGTATCGTGATTTGTGAGCTTCGTCCATTACCAGTTCTCGTAGGTTTCCATACGAGGGAATCCACGTTCGATCCATGAAGTAGCGGATTCCGTCCGACTTGGTTTCCAGTTGCTTCTCCATACCTCGTAGCGATTCGGCTTTCAAATTCTCGTCTTTTAACGCCTCAAGTTGAGCATTGCGGATCTGGTCGGGTAAACCGGTGTGAATGGTGAGTTGCAATGCTCGAACTCGTCTTGGCTTGGGGGTTTCCTTCCGACTTAGGGCGTCTGCTACTACATTGGCCTTGCCCGGATGATACTTGATCGTACAGTCATAATCGTTTAACAACTCGACCCAACGACGTTGTCTCATATTTACTTCCTTCTGTTCAAAGATGTGCTGGAGACTCTTGTGATCGGTGTAAATGGTGCACTTGGTACCGTATAAGTAGTGTCTCCATATCTTGAGTGCAAACACGACTGCTCCAAGCTCTAGGTCGTGTGTCGTGTAGTTTTTCTCATGTATCTTCAGTTGTTGTGATGCATAGGCAATCACCTTATTATGTTGCATTAGTACACAACCGAGGCCTTGTATAGAAGCATCACAGTAAACTACAAAATCATCGGTTCCCTCCGGCAGGGATAGAATCGGCGCTGTACAGAGTTTTTGCTTCAGAATCTGGAATGCAGATTCTTGTTTATCACCCCAATCGTACGTAGTGCCTTTATGAGTCAATGCGGTGAGAGGTTGAGCAATCTTCGAGAACCCTTCGATGAACCGTCGATAATAGCTAGCCAACCCGAGAAACTGTCGTACCTCGGTCGGAGTCTTAGGCGTAGCACAGTTCTTGATAGCTGCTATCTTTGCCGGGTCAACGTGTATCCCATTCTCATTGACCACATGACCCAAGAAATGGACCTCTCGTATCCAAAAGTCGCACTTTGAAAATTTTGCATACAATTGTTCTCGTCTCAACAGCTCTAGAATCAGTCTAAGGTGCTCTTCGTGTTCTTCCTTATTCCTTGAGTAAATAAGGATGTCATCGATGAAGACAATGACGAACTTGTCCAGATAGGGTTTGCACACTCGGTTCATCAGGTCCATGAAAACCGCTGGTGCATTGGTCAACCCGAATGGCATAACTAAGAACTCGTAGTGGCCATACCTCGTTCTGAAAGCAGTCTTCGAAATATCTTCTTCTCGTATCCTTAGTTGATGATAGGCCACTCTTAGGTCTATCTTGGAATAATAACTCGACCCTTGTAGTTGATCGAACAGATCGTCAATGCGCGGGAGAGGATAACGATTCTTTATTGTTGCCTTGTTCAATTCCCTGTAGTCGATACACATGCGGAAAGTTCCGTCCTTCTTCTTGACAAACAGAACTGGGCTCCCCACGGTGATGAGCTAGGTCTGATAAAACCCTTATCCAATAGTTCCTGCAATTGCGTAGACAGTTCTTGCAGTTCCTTTGGAGCTAATCTGTACGGTGCTCTCGCGATAGGGGCAGCTCCCGGTACCAAATCGATTTGGAACTCGACTTGGCGATGCGGTGGGAGACCGGGTAGGTCTTCAGGGAAAACCTCAGGATAATCACGTACAACTGGGATGTCTTCAATTTTCTTTTCCTCGGTTTCTTTTTCAGTGACCATGGCTAGGAAAGCGGTGTGACCCTTACGCAAACACTTCTGAGCTTTCATGTAGGAGATGACTCCAGAGACCATGCCACTTCCTTCGCCCTTAACCAATAATGTTTCACCACTAGGAAGTGGTATACGAACGATTTTCTCTCCACAGATGATCTCAGCTTGATTCTTAGATAGCCAGTCCATACCCACAACTACGTCGAAACTACCAAGTGTGACAGGCATCAGGTCTATATCTATCTCATGACCACATAATCCTAGTCTGCACCCCTTAACGATATGAGTCGCCTCAATTAGTTTTCCGTCAGCTAATTCTACAACATAACTAGGTTCCACGACAGCTAGGGTTACATCTAAGAACTTAATGAACTGGTTGGAAACAAAGCTCCTATCAGCTCCAGTATCAAATAGTATAGAAGCGAAACAACCGTTCAGGGGAAACGTACCAGTAACCACATTCTGGTCATCCCTTTCCTCGCCGGAACCGATCACGGATGCACGACCCTTGGCATTGCCCCCATTATTACCCTTGTTTCCTCCCTTCAGCTGTGGGCAATCCTTCCTGTAGTGACCCTCCATACCACATTCATAAGAGGCTCTAGTCACTCCACCCTGGCGTTGTTGGTGAGGTTGTTGTTGCTGAGTCATTATTTCACCCCTGCAGTCTTTGGCTGCGTGACCCATCTTTCCACATCTCTGACAACGGAGTCGATCACACGGGCCATGATGATGGAAGTTGCACCGGCTACACTTAGGATTCTTGCCCGCGTAACTACTCGACCCCTGGCCATAGTTGTTGTTGTTCTGATTGTTGAAGCTTCTTGAAGGGTCAAACTTTTTGGTCTGTTGTTGTTGGGTGTTGTTGGAGCTTGAAGACTTGTTGTTGTTATTGCCGTCCCATTTCCTTTTGTGATCAGAAGAACCAGAAGCAGCGCCACGTTTGGGCAAGGTGCCCTGTGCCACTGCCTGGTCCGTGAGTTTATGAGCCAGTCGGATGGCTTGCTGAATAGTGACAGGATCAGCAGCCATCACACTAGCCTGGATCTGAGGAGCTAGACCATCAATGTATTTTTCAATCCGTTTGTAGGCCGGAGTCACCATCTGAGGACATAATGCAGCCAACTCGTGCGAACGAGTCGTATACTCCTCAATGTCAGAACCAACCATCTTTAAATTCCAAAATTCTGCCTCCAGTTTCTGGACTTCGCTCCTGGGGCAGTACTCTTCTTTAATCAGAACCTTGAAGTCATCCCATGGCATACCATTAGCAGCACCAAGCCCTAAAGTTTGGACTTGTGAGTTCCACCACGTCAGGGCTGGTCCCTCCAATGTGCCGGAGGCGTACTTGACGCGATTTCCATCAGGACAGTTGCACATGGGAAACACTGACTCGAGTTTCTCTAGCCAGCGAAGCAATGTGACAGCACCCTCAGAGCCGCTGAAAGAATGAGGCTTGCAATCCATAAACATCTTGAAGGTACAGACTGTGGGACCTCCTTGATTTGGATTCTGGTTGTTCTGGTCCTGATTGCGGGCTTGCTCATAAGCTGCAAGCGCATCAGCCACGCGCTCATTGATGATAGCATTCAGCTCGGCTTGAGTTAGGGTGATATTTCCTCGTCCACCCGTGCGTCCCGCTCTTCTTCCAGACATGATTTCTTCAATTCACAACACATATTAATCAATAACCGGATAATAATTATTGACAATAATAAATTGTATCATGCTAGTAAGAATGAAGGGTTTGTTTGCATATCGATAGTGAAGCTATATGAGGATCCGAGGCCTTATGCCTCCAAATATGAAATTGAGGATTTGTACTGACCATAACCGTTATCACCAAATAGAGTTTCCAGAATTCTCATGCACGACAAATTACAATTACGTGTGCACCCGTGATTCTAATTTGCTTTGCATGGTCACACATGGTTCCCCCTATTCGAGATAGCGTACCTTGTCCAGTACCGAGTGTTATCAATGATAGAAGTATCAAAGATATATTTGTTACACCAAGAGTCGAATAACTAAAGTTGTACTAAGGTTGTACAAGTGGTTTGGTTAGGGTGACAACGGGAATCAAGACAAGTGTGAGAGAGTTGAGAGAGTATGGTATTGTTCTTTTTGTTTGTCATCGTTAAGCTTATCATGTGTGTTAGGAAAGAGTTTCATGTTCTAATCGTGGAAATGTTTGGTTCAATTCGTTGTTGCTTCCACTCCGAGAGTGAAGGATCAAATGTAATCGTTGGTAGTGAGCGAGCGGGATTCTCCGCCCCTCTGTCAGTTGGTAATGACACACATGTCATACCCATAATGTTATGTTTGCTCAGTAGTGTAACGTCAGTACACCAGAAGGTTGTTTGCACAACAGTGGTAACCATGTAAAAGTGTCTGTGCAATACTAGTGTTGTGTCTAAGGCTATAGTCTAGATGCAATGCAATCCTAGTTCTCTATAACCTGTGGCTCTGATACCAATCTGTCACACCCTCAATTTCCACGAACGGGGTTTTACCCCGTTAGGCGTGTGACATACCAGGATCTCAGACACAGTCATATCGAACGACACTATATGAATTTAAAATAGACATTTGACTTCATTCAAAAGAACATAAACAAGTTTACAATAGTGCGGAAGCGAGTACATAATTAGTAAATCCGTTACAGTACAGTTACAATAGCCATGTTTAGACAAAATGTTCAATGCTGAAAATATAATAGATGAATGCATGTCCTGAGTGCGTTTCCTTAGCGTGCATCTTGAGCTTATGCATTCCTGTGACCTGAGAAAACATGCTAAAATGTGTCAACATAAAGTTGGTGAGTTCACAGGTTTATTCAACAATAAATGTGTTCGCAAGCGTTCGGTAGTTTGCGTTTCAATGGTTTAGTATATAGAGCATATCGTTAGGTAGCTAGCCTATGTTCTTGTTACTTAGCGTTTCGAACCGAAGCTGACTGTTACGTCCTATATGTGTTTGTTGTATCCCGTCACGTCTCACAAGACCGTGACAAATGTGTTAGGTCAATCAAGCACCCGTTTGACCTCCAATCAAGCTAGCGCGACTAGCCCGGGCGGGGTTTGTCAGACCCAGTAGTACTACCCAAAATTACCTCGCTAATCCCATTACTAACGGTTCGAGTGTGTCAGGACATGTTGTGTGTTTGCACTAACGTAACAAGCGATATCAATAATACCACAACCATTTAAGTAAATCTGTTTTGCATGTTTTCTCCCCCAAAAGAAAAGGATGTAAAATAGGGGCCGTGAAACTCACTGATGATGTAGTAAGTACGTAGGATGAAAGTCTCCCAAGAGTTGTTTACGATGCACTGTCAAACACCTATTGACAGTTATGTTAAGCGTTAATATTGTGTTTAGCGTTAATAGACATGTTTAGTCGGGTCGGGTCGCATGGGTTCGGTCGTGGGTGACACACACACACATGCAGGCATACGCATATCAGAAGAATTCGCTAACGATGACTCAAATCGCATAACAAGGCTAGACGCACGACTGGACACTTCATTCGCACGAATGGGCCTTCAATCGTACGAATCAATCTCATTCGTACGATTGAACCCTTATTCGTACGACTTAGCATTCAATCGTACCACACATCACCAATTCACCCGACTCAACAACCAATCGTACAACTGGACCTTCATTCGTACGATTGGACCTTCAGTCGGGTGTTACTCAGTCGCACACATTCATTCGGTTGACTCAGTCGCACAGACTCTCAATCGCATGCATTCATTCGCACGTTACACACATACGTATGGACTCAATCGCACGATCCAACCCAGTCGCACCACTTAGTCGTACGATGGACCCAGTCGCATGGTTCAGTCGCATGGTGGCCCAGTCGCGTACTGCAACTGGTCGCGACTGCTGGACGGGCTGAACAGCCTTCGGCTGTCCCGTGCTCGATTTTCACACAATTAGGACTTCCAGGAACACTTTCCTAACATGTCTAAGTGGAAAGCACACGCTGATTGACCTGACACGCACCCCCACGACCACATGCATTCGGGTTGAACCCTAACACCCGAACCCCATACTTGCAGCAGTGAAACGAGCAATAAAACGGATGAATGAGGTCGCCTACCTACTGGGAACGTGATTTCTCAGCTGTTGCGTGGTCTAGCCGGTGAAAACGGGCTCAATCGGGGTGGTTTTGGTACTAGGATGAAGACACGGAGAGGAAGAGAGCGTAAGGGAGAAAGAGCAGAGTGTGAGGGTGTTTGGGCTGGTGGGTGGGTATTTATACCCAGCCCCAGTTTGCCAATTGACAAGTTTAGCCCCTGCACTTAGGTACCGAGTTCCCAAATTTGTTTCGGTTAATAACGACGTAGATGGGCGAGCTATGTTAATTAAGAGGATTCTTTAGGAAATCTCGTTTATGTGAATCCTCTGCAAACACCCGTGTTAGTATTTTATCATAATTTATTCAACGATGTCGGTGGCGGTGTTTGTATACGTTTCGTGTATTAACGTGTATGTGGCAATGATAACGACAACGTTTTGAATAGTGTTAGCCTGAAATTACGGGGTGTCACACGAGGAAAAGAAAATTGAAGACAACCCTGTCGTACGCGATTATCCTGAGGTTTTCCCTGAAGACCTACCCGGTCTCCCACCGCATCGCCAAGTCGAGTTCCAAATCGATTTGGTACCGGGAGCTGCCCCTATCGCGAGAGCACCATACAGATTAGCTCCAAGGGAACTGCAAGAGCTGTCTACGCAATTGCAGGAACTATTGGATAAGGGTTTTATCAGACCTAGCTCATCACCGTGGGGAGCCCCAGTTTTGTTTGTCAAGAAGAAGGACGGAACTTTCCGCATGTGTATCGATTACAGGGAATTGAACAAGGCAACAATAAAGAATTGTTATCCTCTCCCACGCATTGACGATCTGTTCGATTAACTACAAGGGTCGAGTTATTATTCCAAGATAGACCTAAGATCGGGTTATAATCAACTAAGGATACGAGAAGAAGACATTTCAAAGACTGCTTTCAGAACGAGGTATGGCCACTACGAGTTCTTAGTTATGCCATTCGGGTTGACCAATGCACCGGCGGTTTTCATGGACCTAATGAACCGAGTGTGCAAACCCTATCTAGACAAGTTCGTTATTGTCTTCATGATGACATCCTTATTTACTCAAGGAATAAGGAAGAACACGAAGAGCACCTTAGACTAATTCTGGAGCTGTTGAGATGAGAACAATTGTATGTGAAATTTTCAAAGTGCGACTTTTGGATACGAGAGGTCCATTTCTTGGGTCATGTGGTCAATGAGAATGGGATACACGTTGACCCGGCAAAGATAGCAGCTATCAAGAACTGGGCTACGCCTAAGACTCCGACCGAGGTACGACAGTTTCTCGGGTTGGCTGGCTATTACCGACGGTTCATCGAAGGGTTCTCGAAGATTGCTCAACCTCTCACCGCATTGATTCATAAAGGCACTACGTACGAATGGGTGATAAACAAGAATCTGCATTCTAGATTCTAAAGCAAAAACTCTATACAGCACCGATTCTATCCCTGCCTGAGAGAAACGATGATTTTGTAGTCTACTGTGATGCTTCTATACAAGGCCTCGGTTGTGTACTAATGCAACGCAATAAGGTGATTGCCTATGCATCACGACAACTGAAGATACATGAGAAAAACTACACGACACACAACCTAGAGCTTGGAGCAGTCGTATTTGCACTCAAGATATGGAGACACTACTTGTACGGTACCAAGTGCACCATTTACACCGATCACAAGAGTCTCCAGCACATCTTTGAACAGAAGGAGCTAAATATGAGACAACGTCGTTGGGTCGAGTTGTTAAACGACTATGACTGTACGATCAAGTATCATCCGGGCAAGGCCAATGTAGTAGCAGACGCCCTGAGCCGGAAGGAAACACCCAAGCCAAGACGAGTTCAAGCATTACAACTCACCATTCACACTGGTTTACCCGACCAGATCTGCAATGCTCAACTTGAGGCTTTAAAAGACAAGAACCTGAAAGCCGAGTCGCTACGAGGCATGGAGAAGCAATTGGAAACCAAGCCTGACGGAATCCGCTACTTCATGGATCGAACATGGATTCCCTCTTATGGAAACCTACGAGAATTGGTAATGGACGAAGCTCACAAATCACGGTACTCAATCCACCCAGGTTCAGACAAAATGTATCACGATCTCAAAGTCCTTTACTGGTGGCCGAATATGAAAGCTGACATTGCAACATACGTAAGCAGATGCCTAACCTGTTCTAAGGTTAAAGTAGAGTATCAACGACCGTCTGGTTTACTCCAACAGCCAGAAATACCAGTATGGAAGTGGGAGCAGATATCAATGGATTTCATCACAAAACTGCCAAGAACTCCCAGCGGATGCGATACCATTGGGTGATCGTGGATCGCTTGACAAAATCCGCACACTTCCTGGCAATCCAGGAGACTGATCGTATGGAAAAGTTAACTCGTATCTACCTCAGGGAAATAGTCTCTCGGCACGGTGTGCCAATATCCATTATCTCTGATCGTGACGCTCGATTCACTTCACACTTCTGGCAGTCCTTACAACGAGCACTAGGAACGCGGATGGATATGAGCACCGCGTACCACCCCCAAACTGATAGCCAAAGTGAGCGCACGATCCAGACTTTAGAAGACATGTTACGTGCCTACGTCATAGATTTCGGCAGTAGTTGGGAAACTCACTTACCGCTAGTTGAGTTTTCTTACAACAATAGCTATCACACATCGATCAAAGCTGCCCCATTTGAGGCACTGTATGGGCGTAAGTGCCGATCACCTATCTGTTGGGCGGAAGTTGGGGAAAGTCAACTCACCGGCCCTGAACTTGTGCACGAGACGACTGAGAAGATCGTGCAAATCCGTAACCATATGGCAGCAGCCCGTGACCGACAGAAAAGTTACGCTGATAAGCGTCGCCGACCTTTGGAATTTCAAATAGGTGACAAGGTGCTTTTGAAAGTGTCACCTTGGAAGGGTGTGATTCGTTTCGGGAAACGTGGGAAACTAAGCCCTAGGTACGTGGGACCGTTTGAGGTTGTCAAACGGGTTGGCCCCGTGGCCTATCAGTTGAACCTACCCGAAGAACTCTGTGGAGTACACTATGTGTTCCACGTCTCCAACTTGAGGAAATGCCTAGCAGATGAAACTCTTATCGTTCCGTTAGACAAGATACATGTGGATGAACAACTACATTTCGTCGAGGAACCAGTGGAAGTCATGGATCGACAAGTCAACACGCTCAAACATAGCCGTATCCCTATCGTCAAAATTCGTTGGAACTCAAAGCGTGGACCAGAGTTTACCTGGGAACGCGAGGATCAGATGAAGAAGAAGTACCCGCAATTGTTCCAAGATCAGGTATCTACCTCTTAGTATACGCAGCAACTCTATTCAACGGTCATCACAAACCGAGAGCCTTGTACTTCCCCATAGAACCTCGTATCATGATGTGCTAATTTTCGGGACGAAAATTCCTGCAACAAGGGGATGATGTGACACCCCGTAATTTCAGGTTAACATTTTTCAAACCATTGTCGTTAACATTGACTCGTACTCGCTAATACTCGAAACGTATACAAACACCGCCACTGACATCGTTAAACAAATTATGATAAAATACTAACGCAGGTGTTTGTAGAGGATTCACATAAACGAGATTACCTAAGGAATCCTCTTAATTTATATAGCACGTCCAATCACGTCGTTATCAACCGGAACGAATTCGGGAACACGGGACCTAAGTACAGGGAGCAAACCTGACAATTGCCAAACTGGGGCTGGGTATAAATACCCATCCACCAGCCAAACACACCCCATTCTGCTCTCTTTCTCTCTTACGCTCTCTTCATCCCCATTTCTTCATTCTAGCACCAAATTCCTCCCGATTGAGCTCGTTTTCGTCGGATTAGACCACACAACAGCTGAGAAATCACGTTCCCAGCAGGTAGGCGACCTTGTTCATCCGTTTTATCGCTCGTTTCACTGCTGCAAACCTAGGGTTCGGGTGTTCGGGTTCAACCCGAATGCATGTGGTCGTGGGGGTGTGTGTGAGGTCAATCAACATGTGCATTTCACTTAGACATGTTAGGAAAGTGTTCCTGGAAGTCCTGATTATGTGAAAATCGAGCACGGGACAGCCGAAGGCTGTTCAGCCCGTCCAACAGTCGCGACCTGCTGCAATACGCGACTGGGCCAGCCATGCGACTGAGCCATGCGACTGGGTCCATCGACGACTAAGTGGTGCGACTGGGTTGGATCGTGCGATTGAGTCCATGCGTGTGTGCGTGACGTACGAACGAATGCATGCGACTGAGAGTGTGTGCGATTGAGTCAACCGGATGAAATGTGTGCGACTGAGTACCACCCGACTGAAGGTCCAATCGTACGAATGAAGGTTCAGTCATGGATTGGTTGTTGACTCGGGTGAATGGGTGATGTGTGGTACGATTGAATGCTAAGTCGTACGAATGAGGGTTCAATCGTACGAATGAGATTGATTTGTATGATTGAAGGCCCATTCGTGCGAATGAAGTGTCTAGTCGTGCGTCTAGCCTTGATATGCGATTGGTTTCATTTGAAGGGAATTCTCCTTGTGTGCGGTGTGCCTCTCGTGTGACGATATGGTAACAATCAATAAAGTGTCATTTCTTGACCACAAAGATTAAAGTCAACGCAATCAACAAGCACATACTTTTACGAGCTAAAACAACCTAACTGTTTACAACTAACGACAACCCGTTTGAGATCTACATAAGGTCTGATATGCTTATGCCTGCATGTGTGTGCGTGTGTGTGTCACCCACGACCGAACCAATGCGACCCGACCCGACTAAACATGTCTATTAACGCTGAACACAACATTAACGCTTAACATAACTGTCAATAGGTGTTTGACAGCGCATTGTGAACAACACTTGGGAGACCTTCATCCTACATACTTATTACATCATCTGTGAGTTTCACGGCCCCTATTTTACTCTCTTTCCTCTTGGGGGAGAAACATGCAAAAAAGATTTACTTAAATGGTTGTAGTGTTATTGATATCGCTTGTTACGTTAGTGCAAACACACAACTTGTCCTGACACACTCGAACCGTTAGTAATGGGATTAGCGAGGTAATTTTGAGTAGTACTACTGGGTTTGACAAACCCCGCCCGGGCTAGTCGCGCTAGCTTGATTGGAGGTCAAACGGGTGCTTGATTGACCTAACATTTGTCACGGTCTTGCGAGACGTGACGGGGATACAACAAACACATATAGGACGTAAACAGTCAGCTTCGGTTCGAAACGCTAAGTAACAAGAACATAGGCTAGCTACCTAACGATATGCTCTATATACTAAACCATTGAAACGCAAACTACTGAACGCTTACGAACACATTTATTGTTGAATATACCTGTGAACTCACCAACTTTATGTTGACACATTTTAGCATGTTTTCTCAGGTCACAGGAATGCATAAGCTCAAGATGCACACTAAGGAAACGCACTCAGGACATGCATTCATCCATTATATTTTCAGCATTGAACATTTTGTCTAAACATGGCTATTGTAACCGTACTGTAATGGATTTACTGATTTTGTTACTCGCTTCCGCATTAATGTAAACTTTGTTTATGTTCTTTCGAATGAAGTCAAATGTCTATTTTAAATTCATATAGTGTCGTTCGATATGACTGTGTCTGAGATCCTGGTATGTCACACGCCTAATGGTAAAACCCCGTTCGTGGAAATTAAGGGTGTGACATAGGGCTTGATTTCGGGTTTGAATAGGCTTGAATAAGGTCGAGGTATGTTTCCCTATAGATTAGAAGGGTTGATTTGAGCTCGAGTGAGGTCTGGAAGGGTTTAAAGGCCAAAAGTCGTGGCTGCAGTTCGTGATGAACTGCATTATGCGCCCAGTTAGGGCTAGGCGACTGGAGGGCCAATCGCACGACTGAGGGACGACTGAGGTCCGATCGCACGACTGAGACTCATTCGCATAACTAGGGATCCAGTCGCACGACAGGTCATACGACTGAGAGCCCAGTCGCATAGGTGCTCAGTCGCACAGGTGTCCACTCGCACGACAGAGAGCTCAGTCGCATAGGTCCATTCGCATGGCTATCCAATCACACGACTGACGGTTCAGTCGCGTAGGAGCCCATTCGCATAGTGTCCATTCGCACGATTGGGTGTTCATCCGCATGGATGCTCATCCGCATTGGTCCAATCGCATAGTGTTCAGTCGCATGCCCAATCGCCCAGATAGGGATATGGTGTACGAGGAGAGATGTAGTCCAGTTACTGGCCTTCGGGAAAAGAGTAAGGGTAAGTAGTGATGTACTAGCTCCCGTAGGTACATGTGTGATAACTATCGAGGCTTAGAGATTACGTTGGGCACGAAGGTGATAGTATTGCATGTATATGCATGATGTATGTATGATAAGCATGATGTAGCCCTGTATGATAGTAATGACTGCTGACTTGTAAATGTCGATGTTCCTTGTGTCGACGTATGTTTATCTTTTCCATGACTTTACGTGCTACGTTAATGAATGAAATGAAAGTGTTAATAAACGTAGAGCGAAAGATAATGAAAGAAGAACACAATGAATGGACACATGCATTAACGTATGAATGAACGAACGTAAAGCTAGTGAGCGTATGTAAGAGGTGAGCGACTCTGTGTTGCAACAGACTCGAATGAGATCTCTGTCGCGTATCCCGGTACTGTGTCAGTCTTCGGATATGAGTCGGGGGTATTGCATGGGACGAGATAGTGAGGTGAGCAACTTTGTGTTACAAAATACTCGATTGAGTTCAATCCAGGTGATTGACTCAACGGGATCTTTGTCGCGTATCCCGGTGTTGTGTCAGTCTTCGGACATGAGTCGGGGGTTTGTGAGCAGGCCCCGGCGTAGCATCAGCTTTCGAGCTTGAGTTGGGGATATTGCATGAGACAGGATCTAATTGGATGAGTAGAGGATCGTATGCTACGGTACTGTGTCAGTCTTCGGACATGAGTTGGGGGTTTGTGTACAGGCCCCGGTACAGTATCAGTCTTTGGACATGAGTCGGGAGTATCGCGTGAGTTGATGAATGAGAGAGACAATTATGAAGGAAAGAAAGTATGAACTAAATGAAAGATATCGAACGTAAAGAAAGCTAAAGAATGAATGAATGGAAACAATGAACGGAAGGAACATAGTGATAACGCATGAAATGGGATCCTTGTCACTCGACCTCGGTATTCATGGCTGTGTGACATGAAGAGGGTAAAGTGTGATCGGACCCAGATAGAAGTAAAAGACAGAGAATGAATGAAAGTTAAAGATAAAGAATGAACAAGAAAAGAAGATAATAATGATATTAACTATGTGTATGTACGTATGATGTGTGTTCATATACGAAAGTGTAGTATGTTTTTGAAAGAAGTACAGAACAGTTTTAATAAAAGAAAAGTATGTATTTCATATAAAAATAGAACTCACTTAGCAACGTTAACTTTTGATGTGTTTCCAGTTGGCAGGTAGTGTTGCTGAGGATGCACGAGGCGGCTACTCAGCTCTTTTGGGATGGCATTTCTTGTTAAATGTTTTGCAATGTAATATGATAAGAGATATTTTGAATGGACAAATGTATTACGTTGCATGCATTTATAAAACAAAATGGTGTTTGTAGAGGATTCCGAAAAACGGGATTACTTAAGGAATTCTCTTAAAAGAAAGATGATGTTTTTAATGTTTCCGCTGTAACGATTCTCTATGTATTGTATTGTAATGAAATGACATGTTTTTCGTTATTAATGAAAGTTTTAAATTCCGCTGCAAGATAAATGTACGTTTCAAAACGTTTTATGTGTGATGAATGACCAGCTGTAGGCGTCCCGGGAACGGGGCCTTACAAGTTGGTATCAGAGCCAAAGTTTAAGTGAAATGGGTAAATTTTCCAAATAAACCTTAACTTAAACTGAGAATGGGATGGAAAGGGAAGGAATGCCAATCTGAGTAGCTGCGTGCCATCAGGTATTTTCTTAATGTTAACTGGTAGTATGTGCGCATGTTATGTGTTTATGTGTTGCTGAAATCGATGAATATTTCTTCTCCGGGTTTTTAAAATAAAGGAACTCTTTCTTTAACTTTTAATAAGCCTAACTTTGTTATTTTTTGTTTTTAATGAGCCCACTGATATGTCAAATAATTCCCGACCCTCACAACTCGACCCATGAATTTACTCAAAATACCCGGTCAAAATAAAACGAATAACGCCCAAAATTTTCAACGATAACTCCCCGCCACATGTAATGATTAACTCAACTATACCAGCCAAATCCCTTTTTTATTATTTTTTATTTTTTATTTTTTAGGCCGAAAATGTCCTACTAGACTCCAAAATATTAAAAAACATTAAAGCCCATTACGATCTGTGCCCTAAATCTCAACCTATATAACACACACTATCACATCTCTACACTGTTTCTTCATCTTCTCACAAAATTCGCCTCTTGCAGTATCACCAAATCCCATATCAATGGTTGTTAGTGAGCTCTCTTTCATATACGTATCGTTAATCCTTCACGACGTTGGCATCTCAATTACCGTAAATCAACACCTTCAACATCTTCTCCATTTGATTCATTATTATCCCTATTTCTGATTTTGATTTCATGGTGTTTGTGTTGCAGGCTGAGAAGATCGCTAAGCTTGTGAGTGCAGCAAATGTGAGCAATCGTACTGGCCCATCCTATTTGTAAAATTATGTGAGAAGAATCTTGATGATTTGATTATGAATATTGGTGGTGGTGGTGGTGGCGCTGCGGTGGCCGTTGCTGCTCCGTTCGGTGGTGGTGGTGCTCCGGCCGCCGCTGCTCCTGCTTCAATTTCACCTTGATGCTTTTTAATGGAGGATGCAGTCAAGACCACCACCTAACACCACTATTACCTATGAGAGCAAAAGGGTTTTTGAGTAATTTCTTGGTGGTTATGAAGCAATAACGTAGAAGATCTAAAGAGGTTGTGGGGTTTTGATGAAAGTGTGTTAAAGATCTGAAAAGAATGCTGGGTAGACGGCGAACGGTGGTAAAACACCGGTGACACCACGACAAGCATTTCCGGTTGTTAATGGCGGTCAAGATCCGGGTATCTGGTGCGGACCGATAGCATTGCCGGTCGGATTGTGGAGGGGTTCGGTTTACCCGAGAAGAAGTTGATGCATTGTTGAATATGAAGATTACAGCTAAAGATAAATTCAATCTCAAAGAGAAATGCATGCTGATGATGGAGTATATAGAGAGACTTAGGGGTGTGTGTAAAATGGTTAGGGTTGTTGCTCTTTAGAGAATGAGAAGCTTAAGAAGCTGTTTGAATCAACTGAGAAGAAATCAAATGAAATGGAAATGCTAATGAATACAAAGGAAGAAGAACTGAACAAAATAATCGAGGAATTACATAAGAGTTATGCGATTTTACTGGAGAAATTTGCCAAAGAAGAATCTGAAAAACTGGCTGCAGTTGAAGCTGTGATGGCTGAGAAGAAGGTATTTGAGTTTTTTTTTTAGTTTCGCAGCTTGATTTTTATAATTTCGCAGATGTAATTTCACTGGAAATTGGATTTCGCTGGAGTTTTGGCAGTTTCTCCGGAATTTGCAGTTTCGCCGGAAAAGTACAATTTGGCCGGAAACGAGCGAAACGGCTAGTTTCGGCTGTAATTTCGCCGGAAACTTTGAACTTTCGTTCAGAATGATGCTAGTTTCGCTGGATGAAGATGTTGAAGCTCCAAGAATAACAAGAACACACACACTAGTGTGTGTGAGAGAAAATTTCAGATCTGATGATTTTCTTTGATTTTTCTTGTATAAACGATGATGTAGATCCAATCTATGTTGTAGATAATGATAGATCTGATGTTGTTGTTGTTGAATTTGTACAAATTTGAAATCAGATCTGCTTTCTCTCTCTAAACCTCCACTTTCCCTCTCTAGAAATCAGATGAACAACTTTAATAATCTTCAAATCTTCAATGAATTTGATCCAAAATGGCGCCCAGAATAATCACACCTGAATCGAATCATGAAGATTATGGGTCAAAATATGATAAACACAATAAAATCCCTTTGATCTTCAATTAGATTACAAATGATATGTTTACAAGTAAATCTCTCAATCAATTGGTCATTCAACCATTAACCAAACCTAATTGCAACCTATTTATAGTCTAGACTAATATTCACTAATTGCACTTAACCCCCTAGACTTAGGCTAATTAATAGTAATTACATATAAAACATAAAAATGACTAAAACATATTTATATATATTTTGTTGACACAAAATATATTTATTACAATAAAACTCCTAGTCACCTAAATCTTCAACGTCTCATCTCGGTTCCTCGTCTCGAACGTGTCGGGTTTGACTTGTGCGTTGACGTTGACTGTGATGTTGACTTTTGTTGACTTTGACTATGTTGATAATATAGACTATCTTGTACATCTCCTACAGTGCTGTATAGTTTTTGTTTCATCCGCGGATAAGTGCGCGTATGCACACATAATTATTGTTATTCGTTAAAGTGTTGAAAGAACCTTAATTGCCTCTACTAATCATACAAAGGATAGCTTCTATTCAAATATCAATCTCTACATAGTTAAATACCAATAACAGATGAAAAACAAATGTGGAATCAATCAAAAGTTGAATATATAGGCGAATACATAAGTAAAATTCTAGGCGCATTACAACTGTTTAGGTGCATGACCCCTGTTGGGACGCCTGGGACTTAGGCGCATGACAACTGTTGGGGCAAATGAGCACTGCCGGGACGCCCAGGACTTGGGCGCATGGGCATTGTCCAGGCGCTTGGGCACTGCAGGCGCTTGGGCACTGTCCAGGCGCATTGGCACTGTTTAGGCGCATGGGCACTTTTCAGGCGCATGAGCAATGTTCAAGCGCATTAGCAATGTTCAGGCGCATGACTTAGACAAACGCTTACTTAAATATTTAACAACAGTCCTTATCTCACCTTGGGGTCGAGGAGGGGCTATTACATTCTCTCACCCTTTAGGAAATTTCGTCTTGAATTTTTAGCTTCAATTAGATTTTGCATGAGTGGGTTTGAAAAGGTGCGGATACTCCTTTCCCATGTCATCCTCTCGTTCCCAAGTGAACTCGGGTCCTCGCCTAGAGTTCCATCTCACTTTTACCTTGGGCTCCTTAACAAAGGTCAACTTGTTGTTGATTTTGGCTTCCTTCAATGGCAATTCCATGGTCTTGTCTACCAAACACTTCTTCAGATTAAGCTTCTCCTAAGCTTCTCATGATACTACAATCAAAGATGATCTTTTGCACCCGTGTCTGACTACTGAGCGAAACAGATAGACGGACTTTAATCAAGGGGACCAATGATTATCTGCAGAATGTTAGATTGTGAAGTCATTTCAGAAATTCAAATGATTTGAAGTGTTTTCAAGATTGATTTATGTTCCTGATGCAATTTATTTAAGTTCAAAGCCTTATCATATGCCTAATACATTCTAATCCTTAGAGTTTTGATATGAACTGTAATCCAAAAGTGATACGACCCATATCTAATACCAAGAAGCATTCTAAGAGATTCTATCCTTTGTCAGAAATACATTAGGAGAAGATTAATCTGAGGGGGAGAACTACAGTGAACAATGTCAGAACATCAGTTGATCAAGAAAACATGTGATAGAGAAGATCTTTAAAGTTACAGTTTGGCAAGCATCAGTTTAGGGGGAGTATTGTTAGGTTCAACAATTGGATAAACTGAAGCTTTCCAAATCACAATCACAGCCAACTGAATATCTCATTGTACGAATTCAGAGACCAAGTTGATAAACACAAGAAAACAAATACAAGATAACGCAAAAAAAGACAAAGTCGACAAAGTCAACATCAAGACAAAAGCAAAAGTCAAATTAAGGTTTTTTATGTAATAATTATTAGAATATTCACTAGTGCATTTTTGAAAGTGTGGTTCTTGTGTGTGTGTTTCTCATGGTGTGAATCACCTCCCAAGAAAATTCCTCCTTTGGGTGGGTTTGATTCCATCATCCATCTATGATTCTCGTTGTAATTTGTTATCAACATCAATGAAATCATAACATTATCATTATCATTCTCTTTGTTCTATGATTTACAAACATCCACCCATCTTAATTTTGAATTTTCAGATCTGAAAGTGATGAATCCTAAGATCCAAGCTCAACGAATCTGAAATATTGATTCAGCAAATGTATATTCGGGCTAACTTTGACAAATCATAGCCCTCTCGAATTGGTAAGAAATGGGCTGATTTGGTAAGCCTATCCACCATTCCCCAAATAGCATCATACCGCAAGACGTCCTTGGTAATTTCATGACAAAATCCATTATGATGTTATCCCATTTCCATTTTGGCATCTCGGGTTGTGGTAGGGTTCCTGATGGTTTTTGGTTATCAGCTTTTACCATTGCACACGCCAAACATTTCCCCACATAGTTAGCAATAGATTTCTTTCACCCGGGCCACTAGACAAGTATCTTCAAGTTTTGATACATCTTATCACTTCCTGGGTGAACCGAATATCTAGATTTGTGTGCTTCGTCCAAAATTATATCCGTAATTCCACCATGGTTGGGTACCCATGTCCTTCCTCCATATTTGTATAAGCCATCATTGTCCACTTCTAAATGCTTCTCCATCCCTGTTAACATCTCCTTATTCAGATTATCTTCTTTAAGAGCTTCCGTCTGTGTCTCTTTTAATCTAGTGACGAGGCTAGTGTACATGCTCATCCTCAGGGCGCGAACACGAAGGAGTTTTCCCCTTTTCTTTCTGCTCATGGCATCTGCCACTACATTCTCCTTTCCTGGATGGTAGCGGATCTCACATTCGTAATCGCTTAATAATTCTACCCATCTTCTCTGACGCATGTTCAACATCTTCTGATCTAGGATATGCTGCAGGCTTTTATGATCGGTGTAAATAACACAATTAGTACCGTACGGGTAGTGCCTCCACATTTTGAGTGCAAATACCACGGCACCCAATTCCAAATCGTGTGTCATGTAAATCCATTCATGCTCGTTCAACAATCTGGATATAGGCGATCAACTTTTCCCTCTGTATTAGCACACATCCAAATCCTGGACGCGAGGCGTCATAATAGACTACAAAGTCCTTAGTTCCCACTGGTAGGGCAAGGATAGGTGCGCTGCATAGTTTTTCCTTTAACATATTAAAGGCTTCGTCTTGTTCCTTTCCCCACTCGTAAGTTGTATCCTTCCTGGTTAATGTGGTCAGTGGTTGTACTGTTCGTGAGAAATCCTTGATAAACCTCCTGTAATAACCAGCTAAACCAAGAAATTGTTAGATTTTGGTAGGAGTTTCTGGAATCTTCCGGTTCTTTATGGCCTTTATTTTTGCTGGATCCACTTGAATTCCATCCTCATTCACTATATGCCCAAGAAACTGGATTTCATGCATCCAAAACTCGTATCTGGAAATTTTTGCATATAATTGCTCGTTCTTGAGTAATTCAAGGATTAACCGGAGATGCTTCTCATGTTTTTCTTTGCTTCGAGAGTAGATCAAGTTATCATTAATAAACACAATCATGAACTTGTCTAGGTATGGGCGGCACACACGGTTCATCACATCCACAAATGCCGGTGCGTTAGTCAGACCGAAGGGCATGACTAGGTACTCATAGTGTCCATATCTAGTTCTGAAGGCTGTTTTAGGAATGTCTTCCTTTTTATCCTCAGTTGGTGTATCCCGATCGCAAGTCTATCTTCGAAAAGTAGCTAGCTCCTTGCAATTGGTCGAATAAGTCGTCAATTCTAGGAAGAGGATATCGATTCTTTATGGTAAGTTTGTTGAATTCCGGATGTCGATGCACATTCGTAGGGTTCCATCCTTCTTTTTTACAAATAGTACTGGAGCACCCCCACGGTGAAACACTTGGTCGTATAAACCCCTTATCGAGTAGCTCTTGGATTTGTAGCATCAGTTTCTTAAACGATTTACCTTCTAGTTCTACGGTGCAATCTTTGATGATTTTGTTAGTTTCTATTATATTACCGTCAGCTAATTCTACAGTAAATGTATTGGTTAAAGTACAGCCTGTCAAATCAATCAAAGGCCTAAAGGTAGTAGAAACAAAACTAGTAGTGGCTCCAGTATCAAATAGAACGGTAGTAGGATAGTTATTTATGAGAAATGTATCGTTAACCACATCGAATTCCTTACGAGCACCGTTCGGATCCATCATGAACGCTCTTCCCTTGGGTTTGTTAGGTCTGGTATCCTTGTCTCTTGCTAGCTTGGGCCATTTGTTCCTCATATGTCCTGGATCTTCACACTCATAACATTGCTTTCAGGTTCATAGGTGCAGTCCTTCATCAGATGGTCAGTTCTTTTACACCTAAAACAAGGCATCGGGTTGCACTCTTCTTGATGGTGCAGTTTGCATTTGTTGCAGATAGGACTAGTGCCTAAGTATAATCTTCGAGCCTTTCCACCATGATCATTATGCCTCCTACTTGCACCTGATCTTTTTCTTGAGCTGCTACTGTTGCCGACCATCTTCCTAGCATCATACCACTTCCTTTTGTCATCCACCGCCTTCTTCTTGTCCTCGGCTTTCACCTGCTCAGTCCAACCAGCCCTAACTAGGTCATCGGTCAGACTACTGGTGAAATCCATGTGACTTGTAGGGTTGTAGGCCTAGAAGAGCAAACCATGCCTCTAACCCTAGGATGTAATCCCCAGATATAATGGGCTACACCATTGGCTTCTAGCATCACTAGCCGTGGCACTAATCGGGACAAGGCCAGGAAGCGGTTAATGTACTCCGTATAGTTTGGGCCTTTCATCTCCAAGCTTAGGAATTCAGCCTCAGGCTTCTCTAGTTGGTTGATAGGGTAGTATTTGTTGGTAATTAGCTCCCTGAACTCAGACCAGTTCATCCGGCCAATAGCATTCCTACGTCGAGGCTGAATGATGATTTTCCACCATTCCAGTGCTGGTCCTTTAAGCGATTGTGAAGCGAACCTTACCATGTGCTCAAGCTTACACTTACTAATATCTAGTGTAGCCTCAATCTCATCCAGCCACCTATAGGTCTCAATCACACCCTCAGTGTTGTAGAAGTCTTTCGGTTTGCAGGCCATAAATGTCTTGTAGGAACATCCGTTTTTTATCCCTTCAGTGTCATAATTGTTGCCTTCATCATTCCCGGTTCCATATGCCCTGTTGTGTTTCCCAAGATCTGCATTGATCTGGGCGATTATTATCGGGATGACATTGGCATTTTGCTGAGCTACTAAGTAAGCAATCCTCTCATCATTCCCTTGGTTGGCGTTCTCTCCATGTGAAGTTTCAGATGGGATAGGTGGTTGGTTTCCACCTTGGGTTCCAATCCATCTAGCTTCCTCGTTTCTACCTCGGGTAGCTCCCCTTCTTCCAACGCGAACTCCAACTCTAGGCGACATTCTGGTGTCATTATAGATAAACTGATTTAGCATCTCATAGATATGGTTTCAAGTATTCCATTGCATCGAATTTACTCCTATTAGTTATGATTACCACAGACGTGAAAACACCTATTATTTACTACAAGCCGTGCGTAGTTGTTTCATTCAAAGAAAATGAAGTTAACTACCTACGGAGCAACAAAATTAATTTCTCAACACATGGGTTAACACATTCTGAATTAATTCACGCTGCAAAAGTAAGCATTATAAAATAATAGTTTTACAGATAGTTTAGACATAATCTCAACCAAACAGAATAGTAGTAGTGTCATAGTTTCACAAATTGGAAGGTGCCATCACCCCCATAAATAAAAATAGTTTCCGAAATAGATAAATAAAGTAGTTTCTTCAAATAGTTTCGAAGCCTACTGCCAGACAATCATTCATCGCTACATCATCACAGCCACTTCTTCTTCAACCACCCAAACTAGCCTGAACTCTTTTTCTTTTACTCTTGCTCCAGGCGTTGAACACTATGAGACGCCATCATTATCTGGAATTGGGCGGACTGAGAGGTCCACGTGGCTCAGGATGGTCCTAAGTATATCACTCAGGTAGGGTCCGATGGACCAAAATTACTAGCCAAACGGCTAGATTCGGAGTAGGGATCTCCAGCGAGTACACTAGGGACGTCATACATACTACGCCTAGGTGGCATCTAGTACTCATCGTGAGGTTGGCGTCTAGGTAAGTCGATCACAGGACGTGCTGGTACTGGAGCCATCACATGAGGAGGTGGAGGAGGCATCCTAAAGGAAATGGAAGGTCCTGGTCTAGCACTCTTGTGAGGACGAGTGATAACACGTGCACCCCTATTCCCAATAGGTGGAATAGGTTGTGGGTCGGTGCGGCGACGTGCGGCGAGTTGGAGCGCATGCGGCTCCTGGCTGGGGATGTTGATGAAGAGTCTTCCGATGGCTTGGTGTCATCAGAGGTCACAGATATCCAGCCCGGATGTCCACACCTTCGTAAGTACGCTTCATACTCCGTCTGGGGCTTTGCCCTCCTGAGGTTCGTAACTGGGGCAGTCTCATTAGTTGGGTATGCTAGCACTTTTCCCTTATCGGCCATAGTCGTGTTATCCTGTAAAAATTATCATGGATAATTTTGTTTCTCATAGCTCATGACAATAATAATAATAGTACTAGTAATGGTAGTGATGGCAGTAGTATCAATAAGGAGTAGTATCAATAAGCAGTAGTATCAATAAGTAATCATATCAATAAGCAGTAGTATCCTCAAGCAGTAACAGACATGAAAGTTTAATTAAAATTTAGCTTTTGACCGTGTTAAGAAAATTCCTTAGGTCATCTACTCCAAAATTCACACTTTGAGTTTCGTGCTGGAATTTACGCGTCCGATAAATTCATGATTACGTTGATCAAGTGTAATCATCAATTTATCCAACTCGCTTACTCCAGCATTCACACAAGCAAGGACAGTGCTAAGGTATCAGGGTTGTAGCCTAGTGTCTACTAAGGTATCCCCGACTTCTCTACAACCTGTGGCTCTGATACCAATCTGTCACACCTCGGGCCCAAGGAGGGTGGGACGTCACAGACTAGCTACATACATGGCAGCGGAAACAAACAATTATAAGATCACACAAGTAGAGAAATCGCATAGCATGACATAAGTCCAACAAATCTGGGACTATAACAGTTAAGCTCGGTTACAACAGAAATGTTTGGTGTCAAAGTGTACATACTTATAATTATCATCAAATGTAAATTTTCCAAGTGTTAAAAGTAAAGTCTAATAATGTCATGGGGTCACGGTGCTAGGTCATCCATAAGTCTTCTACTTAAGTTGGGCTTCCATCATGGGTTACCTGAAACATGCTCAAAATGTTTTATGTCAACTAAAAAGTTGGTGAGTCAAAGTGGTTAAATTTGTAAGTAAAAGGGATTCTTTGAAAATCCATAAGTTGTTTCTAGTATCATAAAAATCACTGTTGTAGGGTCATAATCAACCCTGCACTCAGTCCCGGCTAGCCTCTTCTAAAATTAAGTTTGTACCGGTTAACCCATAGGGTAAACTGAACCTCAAACAGTGCACCATACCTGCTGGATGGTTAACTATAATATCTTATAAAAACCTATCACATGACACAAACAATCCGTCAGGATCTCAGTGGGGTACCCTTCCTATATGGAAGGCACTCTGTGGGGGCTTCCCCAAGTAGATCTACCCATATAAAACAAGCGGTTCATAAAAGAATTAATGATTGTGATACAAGTATAAGAAGGTATCAACATTTTCCATAACGTATAAGCATCGTAAAATTTCATAGTGATAGTTCAGTTTAAATAGAGCATGCTTCATCCTAAAGCAATAGTAAAAATGGAACACTAGAACTCACCTTAGCAATCAGGCAAAAGATCCTTCCGTATAGAAATGATTCAATCCTAGCACCCTAATCATCAAGATTCAAGTAATAAGGTAAATGTTCTTAGGCTAATGAGAGTGTAAGTAAGTGTATTTTATGATTACAAGTTTACATGGCTTGGTTTCTTAGAAGTTCGCGTAAAAAGTTTCCTTTTTAGGAAAGTTAGGGTTTTGGCACGTGAATATCAAGTCCTTTGATTCTTATAAGTTTTTTTCATATTAATAAGTTTAATATTAGTTTCTGGTCACGAGGTTAATGAAATTGTAGTTATATTACAGAATTTACACTTTGGCCCCTCAAGCTTCAAAATTTACAATTTCTACCCTAAAGTTTGCCTTCTTGAAATTATTGACCCTTATACTATCTTAAGGTTTTTATAGCCTATTAGAGCCTGTTTAAACTCCAAAATTTCGGATCTTACCCGGCGTAGTTTAAAACACATGTTTCTAGTTACCGGTTACGGTAAAACCGTCGATTTTAAGCGTCTAGTTTTTAAATCTTCCAATTTCAACCAAATTATAACTTTAGAGCCTCTAACTTACTAAAATATTGTGACTTTTATAGCTTTTAGGCTCCTCGTTTATATTTAAGATTTTTATCCAAAATTTCCCCCCTGTTTGGCCGACTTTGATAAATAATTCTATAAAATCATTTTTAACTCAATAAATCACTAAATCCAAAGTTTGTCACAAAAATATTTATATTTTGAGCCTGGAATTCTTTTTAAAACTTGTAAGTCTCTAAATTTGGTATTTTTGAGAATTTTACCATTTTTCCTTTCTTTTCGGGTCCCCGAATTAGTTTATCATAACCATACCATTTTTTACTAAATTTCCCCGCCATCATACTCAAGTTTTGGGCTATCTAAATCCCGAAGCTTACTGAAATCTAGTCTTAGGCCTCAGTTTCACATAGATATTACTACAATCGAATGTTTTACACCACTTACCCTAGTGTAATCATCATAGTTGTACTTAAACATCATTTAACCACTTTGTAACTTCAAACCCAGATTATAAATGACGTTTGTTTCACTGTTTTAAGAAGTTTATAACTCTGGTTGAGAGGGTTTTCAAAACAAACGGGTTAGATGTTGCTAAAACACATAGAAAAAGGGTTTACAAGGTATAATCCTTGTATGCCGACCCTAGATTCGCGGGTTATACTAGGAATGGTACCTAGTGTGAAGATTGAGTCCCACAAATACAAGGTTCGAGCAGCGATCTTTCTGTTAGAGCAATAAGAGTAGTGTTCGAAGTAAGATAGGGATGAATATGTTAAGATTTATTGATAGGAGTTTAATGATACTTACTTATTAAACGGTCAGCGATGTATGAACAAGTTAGAAGGGTGGAATTGAGCAAATGGTCTTCGAAAGAAAACTGAAGTCTTCCGGTTCTTCAAGATGATGCTAGAAAGAGAGAGCAATTTTTTTTTGTGTGTGTTATTCGGTTGAGAGTAAACGAGAGAAAGAGAGAAAGAGTTATGAGATGAAGTATATTTTGCATGTATGGAAAAGGGAGAAAGGAGAAGTGTTAAAGTGGTTTTTGGGGGTTCACAGAATGTGTTCGGTTGGTGGGTTTGTGCGGCCGAGTGATGGAGTTTTGTGTATTTTTTTATTTTGTAGTTATTATTATTGTGTGGTATAGTTTTTGTTTCATCCGTGGATAAGTGTGCGTGTGGACACATAATTATTGTTATTCGTTTAAGTGTTGAAAGAACCTTAATTACCTCTACTAATCATACAAAGGATAGCTTCTATTCGAATATAAATCTCTATATAGTTAAATACCAATAAATGATGAAAAACATATGTGGAATGAATCAAAAGTTGAATATATAGGCGAATACATAAGTAAAATTCTAGGCTCATTACAACTGTTTAGGCGCATGACCCCTGTTGGGACACCTAGGACTTAGGCGCATGACAACTGTTGGAGCGCATGAGCACTGCTGGGACACCAAGGCCTTGGGTGCATGGGCACTGTCCAGGCGCTTGGGCACTGTCCAGGCGCATGGGCACTGTCCAGGTGCATGGGCACTGTTCCAGTGCATGGGGACTGTTCAGGCGCATGAGCACTGTTCAGGCGCATGGGCACTGTTCAGGCGCATGAGTTAGACAAACACCTACTTAGATATTTAATAATAGTCCTTATCTCACCTTGGGGTCAAGGAGGGGCTGTTATAACTAAACCATGGATACGAGTTGTAAAGGATCAAAAAACAACATGTATTCACTAAATGAGAAGCGAGAATCAAATTATAGTTACAAAATGAAAGTAATCACAAGAAACATAAAATTTAATGTGTGATTGATCTAAAAGAAGTCAAATCAAGGTAACACGACCAAGAAGATAAGATTTCTTTATACCCAATCTAAATTGTGAAAGCTTACTAAAATACATGTGAAAGCTTACTAAAATACATGAAAAAGGAACAAGTTATAGAAAAATATTAAACATAGGATAAGAAATCCAAATGATGACTCTCGGTCCACGAAATCCTTTATTAAGCACTAAACCATGGATACGAGTTGTAAAGGATCAAAAAACAACTTGTATTCACTAAATCAGAAGCGAGAATCAAAATATAGTTACGAAATGAAAGTAATCACACGTCAAACATGAAATTTAATACGTGATTGATGTAAAAGAAGTCAAATCAGGGTAACATGACCAAGAAGATAAGATTTCTTTATATACAATCTAAATTGGGAGATTATAAATTTGTGTATATGATAGGATCAAATGAAGCAATCTGTGATGATATTAGAACACAATTCAATCAAAAACATACAAATGTAATCAAATCAATGCAAATACTCAAAGAAAAATTCATAGCCGTTCATTGATAGAAAACAAAGACAATTTCAAGTGTAGTAGCAGTTACAAGTCTGATCTCTAGTCTACTACTGCCTACACACATCTAAGCTAGTTATACTATCAATAAACAAAGGAATTACTATTTACAAAATTAGTTCATACACACAAAACTTATACAAAATAAATATAAAGACAACATGTTAATCTTTAAGAAGTTCTAAAAATACTCCCCTAAGATTTACATGGTCTTTAGTCTTTAAAATCTTCTGTCTTCTTAGCTTTGTATTCTCTTTTTCTTCAAACTGCATTCTTCTCTTCATCCTTTGTCTTCTCTTCTCTTTCATCTTCTGTCTTCTCTTCTCTCTCTTCATCTGACTTCTTGTCTCTTTCATCTTTAAACTTCAAAGAAGTCTTTAGGTTCTTCTTTAATCTTGAACATAGGTTTTTCCTTGTATAGTTCTTGTTCCTTCAAGGCCTTAGCAATTGCACACTTGAGCTTCCTCGCTAAGATACTTTGTTCTGGCTTTGCCTCGTTAGTCTTTATCTCCATTCTGTTCATAACCTCTAGTGTATCCTTCGATAAACCTATAATATCACTATTTGCATATAACTCAATAAGTTTTGAACTTCCTTTTGAGTGTACTTCTAAAACACCCTTGCTTGATATTCTCATGAACTCCATCTCCTTTTATCCTTCTTTACAATGTTAGCATACGCTAAAGCTTTTCTCAAGGAGATTCTCTCCATAGCCGCATTCATAACTTTGATAATAGAGAGAAAATACTTTTTATCATTTTCAACAATCTCTGGGGTCACTCTATCAAACTTTTGTACACACAAAAATGAAATATAACTTGGATGTAGCAATTTAAGCTCAAATACTCCAAATAGAGTGATCATGTCCTCATCCCAATTCTTGAGATTTTGGACCAGTTTAAGCTCAAAAGTATCCGAATTGTAGAACCATCTAAGGATTGGTTTAGACTTTTGAGTCCCTTCAATTCCTTTTAATCCTGAAGTGGTCACCTTCTCAAAATATTAATCATAAATTTCTATCAGAAAGTGTTCATCTTCTGCCTGTTTTCCTTGAAACTTTCTATTCTTTTTCAGTGTTTCAAAGTATTCCTTATCTTCTTGCGTACATCTGATCTGCAGAAAGGAACTAGCTCTTATGATTCCTCTATTTAGTAGCTCAACAAACATTTCACCTCTTTTTGCTCCAGTTGGGTTGATCAAAGACAGTTTATTTAACTCCTTTAAGTCTTGAACTGGTAGCTTAATTATGCTTGAAAAGAAGTGATAGACATCACAAACAGCATTGACTCGCTTAATCAAGAATGCATCAAAAAGTTCATCATATTTCCCCGCTACGATCTTTACTTGGTTAGTAATGTCAGGAGCAATCATGGCATTTGACAACTCACAAATTGATTGTCCTTTCTGTAAAACATTCCTTACTAAATCACCAGCAGATCAAGATTTGTTAAACAGTTGTTTCTGATCAAGAGATACTTTATACGCTTGCTGCACTGATTCAGGAAACATTTTCATTAACTCTTTCCTCCTCTCATAAACTAAACTTTTCATTGCCATTGACTTAATCTCTTGTGGTGTAAGCATTCTTGTTCTTTTGGTGATCTCCAGATATTGAGGATTGTCAGTGTCAAGCACAACCATTTTGTTTGTTTGCTTCTCCGTCTCTTGAAAACCTCATACAAGTTTCCTCAAAGATTCAGCTTATAGTCTTTTAAGTCTTTTCCATGGATAATTCCTCGCTTGCAGCCATGATCTTAAAGTAACAATGTTCATATCTTCAGGATCTGGATGGTGCAATTCTGATGATGGCATTTCCTCGACATTAATACTTTCTTGTAGTGGATTCCATTCACCGTGCTCAACTACAATCTCATTAGGGTCAACTGGGGCTACTGACTCAGCTGTTATGCATTTCTCATAGTTTTCATTGATTTAAGAAACAGTTAAGCCATCCAGAAAGACTCTGTTATATTTTATCTTCACCAGATAGTTATACATGCCTTCAAAATCCACAAGTAAATCTTCATGAGTAGTCCTATCAGTGATAATGTAGATTCAATATTGGCTTTTGCAATATCCTCATCTTCTAACACTTCATTATACGAATCATCGTCAAATTCGTCCTCAATATCATCTAGAGCTTCTATTGTCTCCTGAACAAACTTATCACCTTTTTCTTGACTTTCAAAAATCCTTTGAACTTTAGATGATGGCACAGGTAAAACTGACACATCTACATCATCTATTTTTCTTTTACCTTTATCAGCTTCAGAGATTTTCTCAATGTCAATTGGAGTTATTTTAGATACAATCATCAACTCTAGAGAATCAGACTTTTTATCTTCTTTCAATTTAGCTAACTCCTCTTTGATAGCTTCATGCTCTTGAGTTAACTTCTTGTATTTTTCCTCCATCAAATCATAGTCTCTAATCATTACTTCAAAGGTTTTCATATTCTCATCTTTGTCTCTAACAAGAGCTTCAATCTCAGCATCTTTCTTTTGAATAATAGCTTTAAGCTTCACATTCTCTTCTTTCAAATCACCAATAATCTTTTCTTGAGCACTGTTTGATTCCTTTAAAGTTTGAAGTTCATCCACATCCAGAATATCTTCAGTTTGTACAGACACGCTATGTGCTGTAATAACTGGAGTTTTTTTAGCTTCTATTGGAGTTGAACTTTAAAATACAAGCTTAGAAATTATAGCATCTATGAAATCAAATTCAAAAGTTTGATTTTGAACATCTTCTTCATGAACATTAACATCTGTCTCATCACCAACATGAGCTTCAGTCATTTCTTTATCATGAGCAATTCCACCAGAGGTTCCTTCATCAATATCATGTGTCTCAACACCATGATCAGAAATTGTAGTTTCACTGCTCTTAGATTGATGAACTTTAGCGTATCACCATCATTATCATCATCGCTGCTTGAACTGTCATCATCTTCATCATCTTCATTATCATCATCACCTTCATCATCATCATAATCATTGTCTTCATCATCATCATCAGAGATTACTTGAGGAACTTCATCAACCAGATCAGCAGGGATCCACTTGTTCACCATCAATTAAGTTGAAGTGATCTATGTTGATATCAACATCATCATTAGTAATATTCCTCATGTATTGAAACATGTTACATTTTGAGCACCAGTGATCATTGCTAATCTCTTATATGATATCTCAGGCATATGCTCAAACTCAAGTATCACCACCAACTCCATAAGCATGAAAGTATGGGTGTTCTTCGTTAATGATCATTTGCAAAAACCTAGGATACATTAGGTATTTGTTCCTAATGTCCTTTTTGAGGTTGAATATAATCCATTCTTTATCCAGTTAGCCATGTTGAACCTTCTATTAGTAGCCAATGCCACTATTGAAGATGCAATGTCTATAGGAAAAGAATTCCAACCAACACTTCGCTTAGACATGTAGTGCTGAAAGATATAGCATAAGAGCTTCCAGTGATTAAAGACTCTGGCTCTGAAGAATTACTTTTTGGGAAAATGGTCTGGATGACCCATTTCAATAAATGTTTCTCTGCATTCATTGAATGTGAGCTCAGAAGGATCCTCTGGATCATTATGACCTAATCCCATAGATGATCTGATAGAATCTTCAACACTTCTATCATTCTATCATTTATCACAATTCCTCTAAGTACTTTTCTTCCTTCATCATTAAACTCAACTGAAGCAGTGTGCCAAAACTTCCTGATAAGTCTAGCATACACAACTGGCTGATAGCACATAGCATATACATATTTGGTCCTTAGAAGAAATCTAATCATCTCTTCATAGCTGGCTGCATCTTGAATTTCTTCATTTAATAAAGCAGCCATATTATGCTTAGGCTCAAACTTTAAATCATTCATCTGCATAATTGAAAACAAAATTTAGTCAATTTGAATTTAAACTTGTTGAATTTAATAAATGTTGATTGACTTTAAATGAATTATTATGTTTTGACCA
Source organism: Flaveria linearis (assembly GCA_024085815.1). Lineage (NCBI taxonomy): Eukaryota > Viridiplantae > Streptophyta > Magnoliopsida > Asterales > Asteraceae > Flaveria > Flaveria linearis. Next base: position 32,327,911 of record CM044009.1, on the reverse strand, counting down.
ATTTTAGTCTAAATTTTACTTAGAAAAATTCTAAGTGTTCATACATTATGTTTAAAAAAAACATAACATACTCAAGTTAGGGTTTTAATTGATTTAAACATATCAATTCATCAAAAGATTATCAAGCACATATTAACATTTTGATTTTTTTATGAATTTCAATTTTTAATTAAAAATTCAAAATTTTATGACTGTTCATCTTCATTAGTCAACTGATGATGAATCATCATCAAACAATGTTGATGAAATTTGATAGTTAATGTGTTAATATGCTCGAATCAGTCCTATATCAACATTTTTAACTCAATTTCAGTTTTTGTTTAACAATCAAATCTCAAAATTCAAATTTCAGATGTTTTTTTAGGGTTCATACGCCCGAACAGCCTAAAAACATCCTAATCAAATTGAACTTTAAATCTTGATATTATGTTGATCAGATGATGAACTTACGTTTGTAGTCTTAGAATCAAACTTTCTATACCATAAATCGCACACAACAATCAATTTTTGTGATATATGAGAAACTGAGAGTCGAGAGTGAGTTCTGTGACTTCAGGGTATTTTGTGAATGAATGAATGAAAACACAAAGTGCTCCTTATATACTAAGTGTTAAATTTTAGGCGCATGAGCACTGTTTGTGCGCATGAGGCTGAAATTAACACAAAAATTTAGGCGCATTAGCACTGTTTGTGTGCATGAGCACTGTTTGTGCGCATTAGACTTAAATTAACACAAAATTTAAGCACATTAGCACTGTTTGTGCGCATGATGTTGAAAATTTCACTAAATATTTAGGTGCATGAGCACTGTTTATACGCATGGGCTTAGGCGCATGAGCGTTGTTCAGTCGTATAAGTACTGTTCGGGCGCATGAGACTAGCTGAAACGCCTAACACTTGGAAATTTTACTTGGTACGCCCAAATCTAGAAAAGCCTGGTACTGTTTAGGCGCATGAGATTGATGAAACGCCCAACACTTAACCAAATTTTTCAGACTTGTGAACACTGTTTAGGCGCATGAGAATGTTTGAAACGCCTAAAAAACTTGTAAATTTTCTGAAAATCAACATGCTCTTGTTGGACTTCTGACCACTGTTTAGGCGCATGTGATTTCTTACACTTGTATTTTTTCACATCTTCAACCTGAACACTGTTTAGATATATTAGTACTGTTCAGATACTAATATTCAAACAATTTGTCAAATTTTTGACTTTCACTCAAAATTTTCATAATTGACTCTTAATTTTTGAATTTTTTTTACATTTCATTTTTATTTAAATTTTTTAACAAACAAAATTAATTTCCCTTCATTTTAGTCTTAGAATTTAAACAAAAAATCTCATTTAAAGATTTGTAAGAAGCTTTTCCACTTGTAAAGTTTATAGGTTCATTTTCACATTATCAACTCACACATACTATGAACTTTTAGCTTCATCCATTCCATTCAAACATTTTAATTTTGATTTTTTTTAGAAACTCTTACTTTTTATTAATTTCTTAGAAACTCTTAATTTTTATTACTCCCCCTAACTTTCAAGTTTTACAAAACTTAGAAGTTTCCCAAGGTGTCACAAGAAGATCAAACTGATTATTGTTAATATGCCTGCACATATAAAACATGCATAAAATCAAAATTAAATCAGAATAAAAATCTAATATGTACAATAGAATCAATGTCTGCAGTGAGATCATATCAGTTAAGATCAACACATGAAAAGAAAATAAATTGTGAATAGTCATAGACAATGAATAAATCCTGATCAAGTGTGTTCCAGGTCAGTGATTTCACAGCAAAGGAGACATAAGATCCAAGGACAGACAATGAGTGTTTTTGACAAAAGAATCAGCTTACTTTTTCAATTCTTGGATTGATTAGGATAGAATTAGATATGACATGATATGACTCACACATGGACTTAGAGAGATCAACTATCATCAAGACATGCAAGAAAGCACAAATTCTCAACTTATCATGGATAAACCATTTAATAATTTAGCAAAGCTCATGTTGATAATTTAGCAGAGAATTATCATGGATAAACCGTTTGATAAACTCTAACCATCGATTTGTATAGGTTGAGCACATTGGCATCTTTTGCATCAAAGGAGAATATCCAGGTCTGTAATCACTTACAACAAAGGATATCTCATCACTTCAGGTCTATGATGACTCAAAACAAAGAAGTGAGATGATGCTTGTAATAGATCTCATGGTTAGTCATATCACCACCAGGCGTGAGTGTTGTAACTTTACAAGAAACCAATTTGATAAGCTAATACTACTCATTAGTACTAAGATGAACGCACATTCATGCATAGGTGATTTAGTTTAATCATAAGAATTTACCTTTTCAGTATAGTAGCATGAGATTGTCTACACATCATATCTGATCATGTCAGACTTTATAGTCGAGTGAAGTATGCAACTGATTTCACTAATGTACTATCATTTCTCATATATTGCAAAACAAATTCATTCCTAAAACATGAATTAACAAAGAAATACTATGTTTTTGTAGTTTTTGTTTTATATTTTTATCTTTGATTTTGGATTTTCTATATTTTTATTTAATTTTTCTTTGAACAGAAAACAAACATACACAAACGACAATCAGGCAATTAACTTTGACAGTTTCACTTGCTATGATCTTTTGGATAAGGGAGGGTTCTGATCATGTTAAGACCCAAAGAACTAAAAAACTTAAAAACCAGTTCTAGACATGGTTAAAAAGATCAATTGACTCCACTAAATACTCAAAATGTCCTGGTAAGAAGGCTTTAGTAAATAGGTCTACTGTAACACCCGTAAATTTTTAGTAAAGAATCTAAAAGAATAAAATAGAAAGAGAAAGGAAAGAAAAACAAAAGTTACTTTTGTTTAAGGGCCAAAAGTGTCAATTTGACAAACTTTCTATTAATTCTTTGTACAAAAGGTGGAATGGCCACCCATGTTGTCTGCATTTCACTTCATTCGAACTTTTTAGAGAGAGAAAGTAGCAGGAGCAGAAAACCATCGGAATTTTGAAGAAGGATCTGAGAATTTGAAGTTCTTGGTAAGAAATCCCGAATTTATGATGTTAGGACGATTCTAGAACCATACATGAGCATATAAATGTGACTAGTGTGTTCGGGTTGCTCTGTGTGGTGTTTTAGGTGTATAAACGACTGAGAAGTTCAAGTAAAGGGCATCCAAAACCCGAAGACAAAATTAAGGTGAGTTCTAGACCCCTTTTTACTGGTTTTTAAATGTTTGGGGCTGGAAAATGCATGCAAAATATATTTTTATAAAATTTGGGTTTGATACCCGTATGATATGAATGTGTGTATGTTTATGTTTATGTTAGATTATGCCTAGGATTATGTGTATATGTTTAGAACTAGGCATGATGATGTTTTGGCCTCGGATTATGAATTAGACACATGAATATGTTGTTAATATGTCTGAAATTGGGACTTATAATAAATAAGAAAAGTTGATGTGTCCAGCAGTGCTCATACGACCAACAGTGGTCGTATGATCAGGATTTTTTCTAAGTGTTATAAGCCCAATAGGACTCATACGACCAACAGTGTGGTCGTATGACCAGGTGATGAATTTTTCTAAGTGATTGATGAGTCTAATAGGACTCATACGACCAACAGTGGTCGTATGAATATGTGAAATTTTCTAAGTCTGAGGCCCACAGGACTCATACGACCAACAGTGCTATGAAGTGGGTAAAGCCTGACAGGATCCATATGAGAATGAAACGATAAGGATGTAACGAACGAATGACGCAGATAATAAATGTGATCTGATATGTGTACGATGAATGTTCCTGAATGAAATGTAAGATGAAGAAACGTAACGGGATCCTTGTCATTCGACCACAGTAATCATGGCTGTGTGCCATGAAGTGGGTAAAGCCTGACAGGATCTAAATAAGAAGTGAAAGATAATGATGTATAACGAATGAATGAAAGAGATAACAAAGATATTATCTATACGTATGTACGATGTATGATCACGTGTAAAGAAAGAACGGTTTTAATGAAAACAAAGTATGTTTATTATAAAACTAGAATTCACTCAGCAACGCTGACTTTTATGTATTTTCCAGTTGGCAGGTAACAGGTTGCTGAGGATGGCACACTGAGGTGGTTACTCGGCAGGACAAGACTGACATCCAAATTATGTTTTGATGATACTGTTGTTTTGAAATTCATTCGACTAATTGTTTAATAACAGTGATTTAATGAATGAATGGTTTTTGTTAAAATTAATTCCGCTACTTAAACCTTATAATATGTACGTTTTATGCTGTGAATGACCAACTGTGAGGTGCCCGGAACGGGGCCTTAATGACCAGTTCTAGACATGGTTAAAAAGATCAATTGACTCCACTAAATACTCAAAATGTCTTGGTAAGAAGGCTTTAGTAAATAGGTCTACAAACTGTTTTTCAGTTGCAATTTGAATCAAAATGATTAAATCTTTTTCAGAGTTATCTCTGAGAAAATGATATCGAATCTCGATAGGTTTTGTTTTTGAATGTTGGACAGGATTAGCTGTAATAAACATAGCAACAATGTTATCAATGTAAATTGGGGTTTAAGAAAATTGAACCCATAATCTAACAGTTGGTTTTGTAACCAAAGGATTTGAGAACATCCTGCTCAGTAGCTATGTACTCAGCTTCTACGGTTGAAACAGAGACATTTGTTTGTTTCTTGCATTGCCACGAGACTAATCTGGGACCTAAAAACTGACATCCACCCATAGTAGATTTTCTATCTTGACAACATCTTCCATAATCACTATCAGTATATCCATGTGACTTAAAGTTTCCTTCGCAAGGATACCATAGCCCTAAAGCCGGTTTACCTTTGAGATACCTGCATATCCTTTTGATAGCAATTTAGTGGGATTCCTTCAGGTCTGATTGATACCTGGCACAGACACAAACAACATACATTATGTCTGGTCTTGATGCAGTAAGATATATCAATGAACCAATCATAGATCTGTATAAGGTTTGGTCAACTGATTTTCCTTTGGGATCAAGCTCAATCTTGGAGTTTACGTCAGCTGGATTTCTAATGGACTGATAATATTGCAGTTTAAATTTCTTCAAGAGCTTGTCAACAAACTTCTCTTAATTAATGAAAATGCCATCTGCAGATTGTTGAACATGAAGTTCAAGAAAGAAATTGATTTCTCCCATAGAACTCATTTTAAATTGAGACTTCACGATTTCTTCGAATTCATTGCATAATTTTTGACTGGTGGAACCGAATATGATATGATCAACATACACTTGTACACATAAGAGATCATTAGTATCCTTCTTTATGAATAAAGTTGGATCGATTTTCCCTTGCATGTATCCATGTTGGATTAAGTGTTGTGACAATGTTTCATACCAGATTCTTGGAGCTTGATGAAGTCCATACAAAGCTTTGCTAAGCTTATACACACGATGTGGAAATTCTGAATCTTTAAAACCCGGAGGTTGCTTCACATACACATCATCGGTGATTGGACCATACAAGAATGCACCTTTAACGTCTATTTGATACACTTAAAATTTCATGAATGATGCATAAGCCAGGAAGACACGAATGGATTCAAGTCTTGCAACTGGAGCAAATACTTCATCATAATCTATACCCTCTTCTTGAGTGTATCCTTATGCAACAAGTCTTACTTTATTTCGAATGACGATTCCTTGATCATCTGTTATGTTTCTAAACAACCATTTTGTGCCTGTGACATTTTCTCCTTTAGGTAAATCCACAAGATCCCACACTTCTTGTTTGCAGAATTGCAATAATTCTTCTTGCATAGCCTCAATCCAACCATTGTCCTTTAATGCTTCGGTAACATTTTTAGGAACAATTAGAGAAAGAAAACATGATTATAAGCAAAGGTTTGCTTGTTCTGATTTGCTACTCGCCGTTCTTTCATTCAATGGACCAATAATCTGAGATGTTGAATGGTTCTTGTGAATACGAGATGTCGGAATCTTATTCCCTTGAACATTAACGTCCAGATTTATTTGATTCAAGTTGGAGAGCTGATGCAGTAGGCTAGAGAATGTGAACTGAAATTCGAAACTTGAGTCGGTGAGTTGATAAAGTATTCAAGATTACCAGAATCAACTGCATCACCAGAGATGGATGATGTTCCAGACCCAGGTTGCACAAATTCAGTACCATCATTAAGAATTTGTTGAGAAGCATCATGATCTTCTGAAAATGAATGATCTGAATCTTGATGAGTGTAAGGCCCCGCTCCCGGAGACCTCACAGTTGGTCATTCACAGCAATAATTACATAAAACATGACATATTACAAATTTAAGCAGCGGAATTAATTTAACAAATGCCATTCATTTCATTATAAACACTGTTGTTAAGCAATACATCCTGGTTTAACCAGATTACAAAAGAATAGTTCAATTGCATTACAAAACAACAGTATTATCATGTGAGAATGGATGTCAGTCATGCCCCATCGAGTAGCTTCACCCGCGTGCCAGCCTCAGCAACAATTTACCTGCCAACTGAAATGCATAAAAGTCAGCGTTGCTGAGTGAGTTCTCATTTTAAAAGTATTAAATTCCTTGTGTAGTTGTTATATGGAAATACTCTTTTCGTAAGACCTTTCCCTTTTACTTCCATACATGAGCATACATCGTACATACAACAAGGTGTAACATTATTTATTCTTTCATTCATTTCGTACTTTTATCATTATCTTTTCGAGTCTTTTGCGACAACATGGTCACTCACCTCATTAGCAATCTCAATGATTGCACTTTACCCGAGTCTTTTGCAACAACAGGGTCGCTCACTTCATTCTCAATCTTAATGATTGACCCTGTGTGCATCCTTCAGGGTAACTAACCCGCATCACAGTTGAGCTAACAACAACAAGGTCACGCACCTCCATACATATGCTTGCAAGACTTTCATTCATTGATTTACGTACCACTTTTCTTCATCATTAATTTTTCACTTTATCAATGATAATACTTTACGTTACGATCATAAACATACCACGTAAAGTCATACAATATTAATGATGTTAATAACAATAATAATAAAGATAACAGTAATGATAATAATAATAAGGAATCATAAAGACAATCATGATTATGCATGGAAATAAGCGTTTATTAACCCTAGTCAAACATTGTTCCAAACCCTAATTGCACAGACTCCCATAAAATTCTCAAAAATAAAATCTAAGTGTTGGGCGCATGAGCCCTGTGTGGGCGCATGGGCCCTGTTTGGGCGCATGGGCCTCTCAGACGCATGAAGTCACTTAGGCGCATGGGAGGTCCAGGCGCATGGTCACTATTGGGACGCATGAGCCCTAATACTTAGTCATTTAGTCAGAAATCCTGGGCGCGTGAACCAGTGTTCAGGCGCATGAACTATACTTAAAATTTTCTACGGTACTGTTTAGGCGCATGGGATACTATTCGGACGCATGAAGTCTTAGGGGCATGGGAACACTTGGGCAGTTTAGTTAGTTGGATGCATGGGCCAACCTTAGGCGCATGGGCAGTCTTAACGCACCAACGACATTCATAATCAGTCCCAAACCCTAGTGTAGCATATTATAGGCTTAGTTCTAACATTCTAGGCATCAAAAACATAAACATATATCATAATCATAATATCAAATGCGCCCAAATCACACCCACCCACATACACATTCAAATATACTTACGGGTGTGAAACCCAACTTTATAAAAACGTACATACATGCATTTCCAGCCCCAAAATCAGTTAAAAGATGTAAAATGGGTGATCTAGAACTCACCTTGTGCAACTTTGGGTGTGTCTTACTTTTTAAACCCGTATGCAGTGAATTCAAGCACGTAAAACCCACCAAAAACACTCACCTGAACACACACACAAACACATAAGCACATAACCGAGACTAGAACTATTTATAACATCACAAAACCAAGAATTCTTACCAAAAACTTTGAATTTTCCTGCTTCTTCTAGAACTTCCGAGAGTTTTCTACTCTCTCTCTCTCTAGAACAAATAGAAGAAGTGTGCAGGCAAGAGTGGGCGGCCATGCCCACTTTTGTACCTACTTTTTTGACATTTTACCATTTTGACACTTTTGACCCCTTTACTTAGGTTATCTTACATTTCCTTTCTTTTCCTTTACTTTTATTCCTTCTTCATATCTTAAAAAAATGACTGGGTGTTACAAGTCCACCCCCCTTATAAAGGTTTCGTCCCCGAAATCTATTATTCCTCGAACAGATGTGGGTAATGCTGTCTCATCTCCTCTTCAGTCTCCCATGTAGACTCGGACCCCTTTCTGTGCTTCCACTGTACACGCACAAGAGGGAACACTTTATTCCTTAACCTCTTCTCCTTACGATCAATGATCGCCACTGGTTGCTCCACGTAATTGAGCCGTTCATCCACTTCAATGTCCCCCAGTGGTACAACCATATCCTCGTCTGCTAAACACTTCCACAGATGAGATACATGGAATGTCGGGTGAATTCCACTTAACTCATCAGGTAGTTCTAGCCTATAGGCCACCTCTCTTACTCGAGCAATGATTCGGAAAGGCCCTATGTACCTCGGGCTCAACTTGACCCATCTCTGAACCGAATGATACCCTTCCAAGGTGAGACTTTTAACATAACCTTTTCACCCACCTGGAACTCAATCGGTCTATGCCGTTTATCTGCGTACGACTTCTGCCTATCTTTCGCTGCCCTCATGAAGGCTTTGATCTTTTCGAGCTTTTCAGTCGTAGCATCAATCACCTCAATACTTCCCAATTCTTTCTGACCAATGTCACCCCAGCAAACGAGTGTCCTACATCCTCTACCATATAGCATCTCGTATGGTGGCATGCCAATGCTGGCATGATAACTGTTGTTGTACGAGAATTTCTGCTAACGGCAGATGGTCATCCCAACTTCCTCCAAAATCTATCACGCACGCTCGAAGCATGTCCTCAAGTGTCTGGATCGTCCTCTCAGACTGACCGTCCATTTGAGAATGATAAGCCGTACTAATATGTAGACTCGTTCCCATCGCATCATGAAACCTTTTCCAAAACTTCAATGTGAATCGAGTGTCAAGATCCGACACGATGGACACCGGCACCCCATGACGAGTTACAATTTCCTTAATAAACATATCCGCCAATCTTTCGGATGAGTACGTTTCGCGGATCGGTAGGAAGTGAGCACTCTTTGTCAGTCGGTCCACAATCACGCAAGTAGTATCGCATCCCCTCGCCGTGCGAAGTAATGAAGTCCATGGTGACGTGCTCCGACTTCCACTCGGGTATATCCAATGGCTGAATCTTCCCGTAAGGTTTCTGATGCTCCGCCTTCACTTATAAGCAAGTATGGCATTTACTCACGTACTCTACCACGTCGCGTTTCATGCCCGGCCACCAATAGTTCTTCTTCAAGTCCTGATACATTTTAGTAGCACCAGGATGAATGGAGTATTGGTTCTTGTGAGCTTCATCCAGGATCTTTCCACGCAAATCCCTATAACGAGGAATCCACATCTGCCCATATCGGGTTTTAACACCGAGAGTGTTTTCACCCAACTCTGTGACTAAGCCTCTCATCCTTTCAGAGTTAAGATGATCTTCTTTCAGCGCCTCATCTTGAAACTCTTTGACCTGCGTCATCACATCCGGGGTCATATTTAACTGATACGCCTTCACCTGAATCGGCTCGGGTCTTTCCTTTAGGCTAAGAGCATCTGCCACCACATTGGCCTTGCCCGATGATAGTGGATCTCGCAATCATAATCCTTTATGAGTTCCAACCATCGGCTCTGCATCATGTTCAGGTCCTTCTGCTCGAAGAAGTACCTCAAGCTTTTGTGATCTGTAAAGATGGTGCACTTCGTCCTGTACAAGTAGTGCCGCCAAATCTTCAAGGCAAATACCACAGCTGCCAGTTCTAGGTCATGCGTGGGATAGTTGACTTCCTGGGTTTTCAACTGTCGGGATGCATAGGCTATCACCCTTTCGCGTTGCATCACTACGCAACCTAGCCCAGAATAAGAAGCATCCGAATATACCACTAAGTCTTCACTACCTTCGGGTAATGTCAAGACAGTAGCTGTGTTAATCTCTCCTTTAATTCATCGAATGCGTCCTCCTGTTCTCGACCCCACACAAACTTCACATCCTTACAAGTCAGTTTAGTCAAAGGTGAGGCTATATTGGAAAGTCTTGAATAAATCTTTGGTAGTAGCCCGCCAACCCTAAGAAGCTACGGATCTCGGATGGCGTCTTTGGAGACTTCCATTGCATCACTGCCTCCACCTTTGCCGGGTCTACCATAATCCCTTCGGAATTTACCACATGACCCAAGAACTAAACTTCAAGCAACCAGAACATGTATTTGGAGAACTTGGCATACAACTTCTCCTTTCTCAACGTCTCTAACACCTCCCGAATATGACCGGCATGCTCTTCTTTGCTCCTTGAGTAAATCAGGATATCGTCGATAAACACAATCACTGATTTATCCAACATCGGCCGACACACTGGATTCATCAAATCCATAAAAGCAACTGGCGTGTTAGTTAGACCAAAAGACATCACAAGGAACTCGTAGTGTCCATAACGCGTATGAAAAGCTATTTTAGGAATGTCTTGCTCCTTTACCTTTAATTGATGGTAGCCAGATCGAAGATCTATCCTCGAGAACCAACTGGCAACTTGGAGCTGATCGAACAAGTCGTCAATCCTCGGCAGTGGATACCGATTCTTTACCGTTAACTTGTTTAATTCACGGTAGTCAATACACATTCTCATACTACCGTCCTTCTTCTCTACGAACAAGACCGGAGCACCCCAAGGACAGATACTCGGCCTGATGAACCCCTTATCGATCAACTCTTGCAGTTGCTCCATCAATTCCTTCATCTCCGTCAGAACCAACTGATACGGTGCCTTGGCTACAGGCTGAGCACCGGCTATCAGGTCGATCTGAAATTTGATTTCACGATCCGACGGCACACCCGATAAGTCCTCTAGAAACACATTGGAGAAGTCACACACCACCGATACATCAGACAAGTATGGTGTTGACGTGTCTACATCCTTCACGTAGGCTAAATAAGCACTACATCCACGTCTCTTGCACTTCCCCGCCACCGCCATTGAAATTACCTTCGGGATGGTTGTGACTCGATCCCCGTAAATTGTCACCAAACTTCCGTCAGGCACCTTCAGTCTGATCAGCTTCTTGCGACACACAATGTTCGCCTCAAAATTCACCAACCAATCCATCCCTAGAACTACATCAAAACAGCCTAAGGTCATCACGAACGGTCTAACAGGGAACTTATGCCCTTCTAACTCTATGTCACAGCCTTCTATCATCTCAGAAATCCTGGTAGACTTTCCTATGGCAGTTTCTACATCGAAGGGCTCACTAATATCCCTACTCCCAATGGGCAACTTAGCACAAAAGGCAGCAGAAATAAAACTCCTACTAGCACCAGAATCAAATAACACAGAGGCAAGAGTTTGATTCAGAAGAAACATACCTGATATGACATCGGGGTCCGCCCTTGCCTCCTCATGGGTCATTGTGAAAGCTCAGGCACTTGCTTTCAGCCCTTCAGTTCTGGCTGTCTTCTTCGCCCTGGAACTCTCCGCCCTCGGCCTCCTGCAGTCCCTTCTCATATGGCCCTCCTCGCCACAGGTATAACACCTCAGCACCTTACAGTCTCTGGAGATGTGGCCCGGCTTCCCACACTTGAAACACACGTTGAGCCCCAACCTGCACTCACCCCTATGCTCCTTCCCGCACTTGCCACACCTCTTGGGTCTCGAGCTTGATGACCCCACCCTATGGTCATCTATTCTCATCTTCTTGTTGTTCGGGATGAAACCACCATGCCCTAACCGCTTTCCGTTCCAGTTTCGGTCACCACCACCAGCTTTCTTCACCTCCACCACCGTCACCTCCCTCTCATCATAGAGCCTCCTAGCCAAATCCACTACCGACCTAAAAGTGCTTGGTCAGGCAGTGATCAAGTGCCTACGAACGTCGGCTGGCAATCCCTGGATGTACCGATTGATCTTTTGGGACACCGGTGTCACCTGATCTGGTACCAGTCTCACCATTTCGTTAAATTTGGTAGTGTACTACTGGTGGGTCATGTTTCCCGCCTAGAGTTGTAGGAACTCCCTCTCGATCCTATCGAGTTCCCTATGAGGACAGAATTCCTCAATCACCAATTGCTTCAGCTCTTTCCATCGCATCTTCCCGATGGCTCTGGCACCCTCAGCTTGGGCATTGTTGTCCCACCAACACAATGCTGAGTCAACAAAGGAGTGAGTCACAAACTTCACCTTCTAGTCTTCACGACACTCACTGATTTCCAACACCGCCTCTATCTCCCTTACCCAACGGTGAGCAGCAGCAGCATTGCCATTGCCATCGAAGGTCGGGGGCTCGCACCTTTGGAATGCCCCATAACTGCACCCCTTGGTAGTCACCCCCACTACATCATCCTCTTCTTCATCAGACAATACAGTCTCATGCTCTGGTCATTCCTCCTGCCTTCTGATCCCCTTGCCTGTTGATCCCTTCCTATTCTCCTTCTTCTTTCTCTCCTTGTTTCTCACAGCCCTGATGACTTCAGTCACCACAGACGGTAAAACTGTCTGCATGACCTGGTGTACTTTATCAATAATTGCCTCCCTAGCTGAGGCGTTCGGGCTAGCATTCTCATTTTCCTCGCTTCTGCCATGAACCTCAGGGTTCTCATGAGTCGTCTCTGGAGCCTTAGCACTACTTCTAGTCACACGTGGCCGACCTCTACCTCTAGAAGCCTTGGAAGATTTTCGTCCACCCATTTCCTAGATGCTATAAGATTCAAACACTAACACGGTTATTTAAGGCAATGGCTCAGTTTATGTCAAGTATAGTAAGTCCCTAATTATAGTGGCCAGTTGTGATTAGCCACTTACTTTACTCTTCACACCCCAAGCATTTCCTATCCTGACTCCATTAGTATCTAAATCTACTAGGAGCACTAAAGTCAAATAGCACACACACATAATACTGATTAACTTTAAAAAAATGAATACCTGATGGCACGTAGCTACTCTGGCTGACATCCCTCTACCTGTTCCATTTTCAATTTAAGTTTAGGTTTTTGAAAATAATTTACCCAATTCACTTAAACTATGGCTCTGATACCAACTTGTAAGGCCTCGCTCCTGGAGACCTCACAGTTGGTTATTCACAGCAATAATTACACAAAACGTGACATATTACAAATTTAAGCAGCGGAATTAATTTAACAAAAGCCATTCATTTCAATATAAACACTGTTGTTAAGCAATACATCCTTGTTTAATCAGATTACAAAAGAATTGTTCAATTGCATTACAAAACAACAGTATTATCACGTGAGAATGGATGTCAGTCATGCCCCACCGAGTAGCTTCACCCGCGTGCCAGCCTAGCAACAATTTACCTGGCAACTGAAAATGCATAAAAGTCAGCGTTACTGAGTGAGTTCTCATTTTAAAAGTATTAAAATTCCTTGTATAGTTGTTATATGAAAATACTCTTTTCATAAGACCTTTCCCTTTTACTTCCATACATGAGCATACATCGTGCATACCACAAGGTGTAACTTTATTTATTCTTTCATTCATTTCCTACTTTTATCATTATCTTTCCAAGTCTTTTGCGACAACAGGGTCACTCACCTCATTAGTAATCTCAATGATTGCACTTTATCCGAGTCTTTTGCGACAACAGGGTTGCTCACCTCATTGTCAATCTCAATCATTGACCTTTTGTGCATCCTTTGGGGTAGCTAACCCGCATCACAGTTGAGCTAACGACAACAAGGCCGTGCACCTCCATACATATGCTTGCGAGAATTTCATTCATTCATTTACGTTCCACTTTTCTTCATCATTAATCTTTCACTTTATTAATGATAATACTTTACGTTACGATCGTAAACATACCATGTAAAGTCATACAATATTAATGATATTAATAACAATAATAATAAAGATAACAGTAATGATAATAATAATAAGGAATCATAAAGACAATCATGATTATGCATGGAAATAAGCATTTATTAACCCTAGTCAAACATTGTTTCAAACCCTAATTGCACAGACTCCCATAAAATTCTCGAAAATAAATTCTAAGTGTTGGGCGCATGAGCCCTGTGTGGGCGCATGGGCCCTGTTTGGGCGCATGGGCCTCTCAGACGCATGAAGTCACTTAGGCGCATGGGAGGTCCAGTGTATGGTCACTATTGGGACGCATGAGCCCCAATACTTAGTCATTTAGTCAGAAATCCTGGGCGCATGAACCACTATTCAGGCGCATAAACTATACTTAAAATTTTCTAAGGTACTGTTTAGGCGCATGGGATACTATTCGGACGCATGAAGTCTTAGGTGCATGGGAACACTTGGGCAGTTTAGTTAGTTGGACGCATGGGCCAACCTTATGTAACACCTCTGAAATCTATCCCACTTAGAAAGCTTAATGTATTATAGGAACCAATAAAGGTGCAGATTTATTTGGGCTACCAAAGAAACCTTGCAAAACGAAACTAGCCTTTTGGGCCCAATAAGCCCAATAAGGGCCCGGACTTGTAAAAGGCCCATTTAAGGCCCAAATGCACATTTACGAACTAATTAAATGAGAAACCATGAAACAATGAATTCTTATGTGATTTGAAACAACTATGGAAAAGATCCAAACTGAAAACAGATTCAGAACCCATACCGGGTAAAATCCGGCAATTTAACGCGTACTAACGTCTGAATTCCATCAGAATTCCTTATAATGGCTTGTCATCCAATCCAAATCATTTTTAATGCTAACAATATCATAAATGATGTTTGTTGAAAGATTTTTCATCAATCAAGCATAAACAACAGAATTTCGTAAGCGAAACGCGAAAACCGGTTTTCACCGGCATTTAACTGACGTATGTTATGACGACCGAGTCTCGTAACTCCATGAATATTTATCTAATCATTGTTTACTATCATAACATATTAAATTTGATGAATGGTACGTTGTCCGGAATAACTGCGTTCCGAAACGCGACCGTGACGCGAACCGGGTTACGATCTGGTAAAACCCGAGAATTCATCAGATAAAGCTTTAACGCGACTAACATAGAAAGTTAACGCTCAAAATATCATTTAAATACTTAGTTACATATATTTTGATAGCAAAATGATAATATTAACGCTCATTCGATAAAAACGCGTAAAACCGTGGAACGTGTTAAAAACGCGATAAGTTACAAACTCGTGTGATTATCCGGCATGTTTTAAATACATAATCTTGGGACACTTATAACGTTTTGTATAAATTGAAACTAACGAGAAACAAATTTAAACGCTACGTGAAAACCTTAACCGAACGTGTGCGAACCGAACCCGTTTCGTTAAACCTAGTATATAAACAACATGATCCTCATTTAGGGTTTTTAAAACAAAACATTCAGAGAAGAGAGAAAAAGGCGCGCGATACCCCCTTCTACCCCCCTGTTCCCTTCGATCCGGCCAAACCACCGGCCGGAGGCGGCCGATTCCGGGGAGTGAACGCCAGCCCCCGCTTCCCCTCGACGCCCCGGTCGTGATAGTGGCTTTGATTTCTCCTGAAAGACAACGGATGACACAAATCGAAGACGATAGAGGCGGTTGCAGATCGATCGCGATGGTGATGATGGTGGTGTGCGGTCGCGATGGTGATGATGGTGACCGACGGTGGTTGTGGTGGTTGCGCGACGGTGGTGTTGGAGGCTGTGGTTGCACGATGGTGATGATGGTGGTCTGTGGTTGCTCGATTGACAGGGATGATTGGTGGTTGTAGTTGCTTGTTGTCATGGTGCTGGTCGCGATGTGGTGTTGGTGGTGCAGGGCGGGGTCCAAGGCAGTCGATTTAGGGCACCCGAAGGCTACCCGAGGTGGCGGTGACGAGGTAACAAGTTGTTGTGTTGGTTGAAAGCTGTCAAAATAGTAGATTGGGTGTTGGTTAGGGCTGTAAACGTTAATAATGGTGGTGGATGTCGTTGGTATAGTTTGGGCTGTGGTCATGGTTGAGTTTGGGGTTGTTGATTGTAGTTAATAGTCGTGCATGTGGTCGATGGTGGTTTTGGTAGTAATCGTGGTTGTAGTTGCTGTAAGGCAAGGGTGATGGCAGTGGTGGTGATGTAAATTGGTGTTTATTATGGTGGTTATTGGGTTTAGGTGGTGGTTTCGTTGGTGTGGGGTTGCGACTGATGGTTGTGGTTGATGTTGGCGGTTGATGGTCGTTGTCCGTGATGGTGGTAATTGTGGTAGTGGTTGTCGGGTTATGATGGTGATGAAAGTGGCTGCATGTGGTAAATATCGATGGTAAGAGACAACCGAGATGTTTGGTAACATATGTTGAGATTATGGTTGCGTTTGGGTATTAGATAATAATATATTAAGTGTTTGAATATGATTTTGGTACGTTTTGGTTAGGTAAAACGTCGGTCAAAGCTGGTCAAACTTGGTCAACGAGCGGACAACGAAACGTGAACACGATTAGATCAAGAGCAATTCGAGTGGGTTAGTGAACGTAACCGAGTGAAAGGTATAATCGCACGCGCAACGCAATTGAAATTGAATTATAAATTGCATACGTGCTATTTGAGCTCTAAGTAATTAAAAGCATAAATTACAAAATACGTGAATTATAAATGAAAGATGAACGTCACTTGTGATAATTAATTGACTTAAATAGATGGTTTGGACTTGAGATTTAATTAGCAACATTATTTATTTGAAATCAACCTAGATAAGAAATATGAAACATTATATTTTTGAGAAATGGTTATAACATGTCATAGACGATACAAATAAGTTTATATCGTGTAACATATAATCATACAAGACTTAGAGATGTAACTCATACAAATACGATTGTACATTTGTATATTTATGCAATGAATATTTAGGTTAACCGACATCGATACGTTTTATTTAAGATATAAGACCTAAAACGCTATAATGATCTATCATCTTGTTGTTATTAATTATTAGTCATCTCATTGTATTTTTGAAATAAATATTAATTGTAACACCCTTTTTATATAAAATATCGTTAACTATCATCAATAATTGGATTGGTTAGCGTCAATCAAGTTAACTGATATGATGGGAACGTGAACATTATAAACATTGATTGAAACATTATATATTACTTACATTGTTAATGCGAGTTATTTTTAAAGATTTGGAACCCATAATATAAATTGGTTTTTCTACATTATTTAAGCTAAGACTCAATTCTTGATTGAATGCATTAGTTAACCTAATGTACACAAGTTAATTCATGACACTTAACAAATACACAAGAAGCTAAGGATACTAATCACCAACTTTATGTTGACACAATTTTCTTTTTGAGCATGTCTTCAGGTACAGCTAGGGAGAATAGTTGAGCTATAGAAGATGCCTATATCCGAGGCAAGAAGTGAGGGTAGGTGTTGAAGACAAAAGTCGAGCCTAGAAGCTTTAGTTACTGAAGCATCAAGAAACCATTACCAAAAGATTGATCATAACACCTATAGACTGTAGATTTAGGCACCCTGTGAATTGAAACAGAGCCAATACTCTGATGTAAATATTGAAAGTTGTAATGTATTAAACCATTTAGTTTCCGCTGCATTTTGGTTGTTGTATACTAATCGTGACGTCCCGCTCTCTGGGCCCGGGGTGTGACACCTTAGGCGCATGGGCAGTCTTAACGCACCAACGACATTCATAATCAGTCCCAAACCCTAGTGTAGCATATTATAGGCTTAGTTCTAACATTCTAGGCATCAAAAACATAAACATATATCATAATCATAACACCAAATGCACCCAAATCACACCCACCCACATACACATTCAAAATATACTTACGGGTATGAAACCCAACTTTATAAAAACGTACATACATGCATTTCCAGCCCCAAAATCAGTTAAAAATGTAAAATAGGGGATCTAGAACTCACCTTGTGCAACTTTGGGTGTGTCTTCCTTTTTAAACCCGTATGCAGCGAATTCACGCACCTAAAAACCCACCAAAAACACACACACAAACACATAAGCACATAACCGAGACTAGAACTATTTATAACATCACAAAACCAAGAATTCTTACCAAAAACTTCGAATTTTCCTGCTTCTTTTACAACTTCTGAGTGTTTTCTACTCTCTCTCTCTCTAGAACAAAATGGAAGAAGTGTGCAGGCAAGAGTGGGCGGCCATGCCCACTTTTGTACCAACTTTTTTGACATTTTGCCAGTTTGACACTTTTGACCCCTTTACTTAGGTTATCTTACATTTCCTTTCTTTTCCTTTACTTTTATTCCTTCTTCATATCTTAAAAAAATGACCGGGTGTTACCATCATTAGGAATTTGTTGAGAAGCATCATGATCTTCTGAAAATGAATGATATGAATCTTGATGAGATTGATCATTTTCATTGAATTGAATCGTTGAATCTTTAACAAAAGAGAAGAATGGGTAATCTGGGCTTTGATCATCTGGGTCGTCAGAATCTGAGTCATCACTGAAAGAACAAAGATCTCCTTGAGCTTTCTTCATACCTGTAGAATCAAGCAAGTTAGATTGATCAAACAAGTTAGAATGAAAAGAGTTTGACGATGAATTATATCAAATAACCATGCTGGACCATTTAAAACTGATGAAAATGAATTTTCCAAGAATTTAACATTGAATGCTTCCATTATAACATTAGTCCTAGAGTTATAAACTCGATAGGCTTTTGAAACAGATAAATATCCAATGAAAAAGTCATTTTCAATTATGCTTCAAATTTTCCTAGATGATCACTTGAATTTTGAATTATAATTGGACAACCACAAGATTTAGTGGAATCTATGTTTGGTTTCCTGCCAAACATCAACTCATATGGAGTTTTCAGTTTATCTTTCACGATTAACGTTAAATTCTGGACAAAACACACAGTTGAGATAGCTTCATCCCAGAAAGCGATCGGAATTTTAGCATCTGCTAACATAGATCATGCAGCCTCAATCAGTGTTCTGTTATTCCTTTCAACAACTCCATTTTGTTGAGGAGTTCTAGGAGCACTGAACTAATGAGCGATTCCTTTCTCTGCACAAAACATATCAATATTAGTATTTTTGAATTCCGTACCATTATCACTTCTTATTATCTTCACTTTTGATCTATTTGATTTTCAATTTAATGATGAATTCTGTTAATAATTCAGCCGTTTCAGATTTAGCGTTCAAAAAAAACCCATGAAAATCTTGTATAATCATTAATGATAACTAAACAATATGATTTTCTTCCAATACTCTTGACATTGGTTGGTCCAAAGAGGTCCATGTGCAACATCTGGAGTGGTTTGGAATTTGAGTTTAGCAGCTTGGTGTTATTAGACGCTCTGTGTTGCTTTCCCTTCAAACATGCTGAGCAGTGATTAGTAGTTGCAAACTTCTTGGATGGAAGTCCAATAACATGATTTCCTGCTACAAGCTTGTTCATGTTCTTGAAGTTGAAGTGCCCGAGATGTCTATGCCAAAGCTGACTTTCATCATTTGATGCTCTAGCAATGAGGCAAGTTGTTTCTGTTGATGGATCAACTTGAGACATATCCAGTTTGTATGCATCTCGATCCCTTTAAGCTTTAACATCAATACCCTCTTCTTGAGTGTATCCTTGTGCAACAAGTCTCACTTTATTTCGAATGATGATTCCTCGATCATCTGTTTTTTCAACAACTGTCAAGCGCCTAAACAGTGCTAAAACGCTTGAACAGTTGTCAAGCACCTAACACTTTTCAACCCTAATGCGCCAACTTCAACCAGTTCTTATGAACATAACGAACTCAATTCTTCTGAATTCTTAAAAACTTGATGAATTGATCTAAAAAAACTTCCAATTATGTGGTTTTTAGGTCGATTAGCTATCCTTAATCTTCAATTTCTTCAATTAACACAAATCCCGATTTTGATCAAAATTCAAGTTCGACTGTGATGAATAGTTTCGAACATCAATTTCCTGATTTTGGACTAGTAGTAAAATCAGCAAATTGAAAGCAATTTGCTGATTTTGGACTAGTTGTACTACAAATTGTGATTCAATTCATGTTTCTAGTGATGAAACACAACTGAAATCAACAGTATTTCAATTGAATTGCTTATAAATCACAGATTCAAGTGATTTATGAGTTTGCAAGGTCATACAAGCTCAATCACTGAACCAACAGCTCTGGTACCATTTGGTAGGATCAAATGAATCGATCTATGATGATATTAGAACACAATTCAATCAAAAACATACAAATGTAATCAAATCAATGCAAACAATCAAAGAAAAATTCATAGTCGTTCATTGATAGAAAGCAAAGACAATTACAAGTGTAGTAGCAATTACAAGTCTAATCTCTAGTCTACTACTGCCTACACACATCTAAGCTATTTATACTACCAATAAACAAAGGAACTACTATTTACAAAACTAGTCCTTATACTATGACAAAATTTATACAAAAGAAAAACAAAGACAACATGTTAATTTTTAAGAAGTTCTAACAGTATCAAAGTATTTGTGAAAGCTTAATAAAATACATAAAAAGGAACAAGTTATAGAAAAATATTAAACATAGGTCTCGCATGGATAGTTTTTGCTACTCGTAACAGCCTTTCATTCTATGTTATTTTGATTCTCAAGCCTTCTAAACACCCTCCTAAATTAATCTAACCCAATTCGATAACAGTGATCATGAAATCAAACTATACGACCACAAAGGGAACATAGTATCTACTTTCAAATAGAAAGGAAATGTAACATGAAAATAAACAAATCACCTTTAAATTCGATCCACTCGTGCATAAAATGCACCCACAACACTCCAAAATCATCTTCGAATAGTCTTGCTCACAAATCTACTAAATTCAATCCAAATGATGACTCTCGATCCAAGAAATCCTTTATTAAGCACAAGACATTGGATAGAGTTGTAAAGGATCAAAAACCACTCGTATTCACTCAATAAGAAGCGAGAATCAAATTATAGTTACGGAATGAAAGTAATCACATGTCAAACATGAAACTTACAGTGTGATTGATTTAATGTCAAATCAAGCTAACACGACCAAGAAGATAAGATTTCATATATTTCAATCTAAATTGGGCGATTATAAATTTGGGCATCAAAGTATTCATGAAATATTAATAAAATACATGAAAACAGAAGTAGTTACAGAAAAACATTAAACAATAATAGTTCTCGCATGGATAGTATTTGCTACCCGTAACAACCTTTCATGTTATATCATTTTGATTCTCAAGCCTTCAACACACCCTCTTAAACTAATCTAATCAAATTCGATTATAATGATCATGAAATCAAACTAAACAACCACAAAGGGAACATAATATCTACTTTCAAATATAAACCAAAACCAAACATGAAAATAAACAAATCACCTTTAAAATCAACCCATTCATCCATAAAATGCATCTGCAACACTCCACACCCATCTTCAAACATTGTTGCTTACAAATCTACTACATTCAATCCAAATGATGAATCTCGATCCACGAAATCCTTTAGTAAGCACTAGACCATAGATATGAGTTGTAAAGGATCAAAAAACCACTCGTATTCACTCAATAAGAAGCGAGAATCAAATTATAGTTATGGAATGAAAGTAATCACACAACAAATATGAAACTTCATGTGTGATTGATTTGAATGAAGTCAAATCAAGGTTGTTCGACCAAGAAGATAAGATTTCTTTTTATTTCATTCAAAATTGGGCGATTATAGTTTTCTGCATTAAAGTATTCGTGAAAGCCTAATAAAATACATGATAAAGGAACTAGTTATACAATATCATTAAACAATAATAGTTCTTGCATGCATAGTTTATGCTACCCGTAACAACCTTTTCATATTTTGCCATTTTGATTCTCAAGCCTTCTAAACACCCTCCTAAACTAATCTAATCAATGATGATCATGAAATCAAACTAAACAACCACAAAGGGAACATAGTGTAATTTTTTAAATATAAACCAAATCTGAACATGTTAATAATAAAATCACCTTTAAAATCATCCACTCATGCACAAAACGCATGCAAAACACTCCTAAACCATCTTCAAACACTCTTGCTTATAAATCTACTAAATTCAATCCAAATGACAAGTCTCGATCCACGAAATCCTTTATTAAGCACTAGACCATGGATACGAGTTGTAAAGGATCAATAAAATAGCTTGTATTCCTCAATAAGAAGCCAGAATCAAATTGTAGTTGCGGTGAAAGTAATCACACGTCAAACATGAAATTTAATGTGTGATTGATGTAAAAGAAGTCAAATCATGGTAACACGAACAAGAAGATAAGATTTCTTTATATTTCAATCTAAATTGGGCGGTTGTAACTTTGTGCATCAAAGTATTTGTGAAAGTTTAGTAAAACACATGAAAAATGAACTAGTTATAGAAAAATATTAAACAATATTAGTTCTCACATGGATAGGTTTTACTACCCGTAACAACCTTTCATGCTATGCCATTTCGATTCTCAAGCCTTCCAATCACCCTCCAAAACTAATCAAATCAAATTCGATTACACTAATCATGAAATCAAACTATATAATCACAAAGGGAACATAGTATCTACTTTCAAATAGAAACTAAAACGGAACATGGAAATAAACAAATCACCTTTAAAATTGACCCACTTGTGCACAAAATGCATCCACAACAGTCCAAAACCATCTTTGAATAGTCTTGCTAAAAATCTACTAAATTCAATCCAAATGATAACTCTCGATCCACGAAATCCTTTATTAAGCACAAGACCATGGATATGAGTTGTAAAGGATCAAAAAACCACTCGTATTCACTTAATAAGATGCGAGAATCAAATGATAGTTATAGAATCAAAGTAATCACACGTCAAACATGAAGCTTAATGTGTGATTGATTTAAAAGAAGTAAAGTCAAGGTAACACGACCAAGAAGATAAGATTCCTTTATATTTCAACCTAAATTGGGCGATTATAAATTTGTGCATCAAAGTATTTGTGAAAGCATAATAAAATACATGAAACTAGAACCAGTTATAGAAAAACATTAAACAATAATAATTCTCACATGGATAGTATTTGCTCCCCGTAACAGCCTTTCATTTTATGCCATTTTGATTCTCAAGATTTCTACACACCCTACTAAACTAATATAATCAAATTCGATTATAATGATTATGAAATCATACTAAACAACCACAAATGGAATATAGTATCTACCTTCAAATAAAAACCAAAACCGAACATGAAAATAAACAAATCAACTTTAAAATCGATACATTCGTCCACAAAATGCATCTGTAACACTCCACAACCATCTTCAAACACTTTTGCTTAAAAATCTACTAAATTCAATCCATATGATGAATCTTGATCTAGGAATCCTTTATTAGGCACTAGACCATGGATACGAGTTGTAAAGAGTCAAACACCATATTAACTCAACAAGAAGCGGGAATCAAATTTTAGTTATGGAATGAAAGTAATGACACGTCAAACATGAAACTTCATGTGTTATTGATTTAAAAGAAGTTTAATCAAGGTAACATGACCAAGAAAATAAGATTTCTTTTTATTTCAATTAAAATTAGGTGATTATAGATCTGTGCGTCAAAGTATGCATGAAAGCTTAATAAAATACATGAAAACAGAACTAGTTATACAAAAACATTAAACAATAATAGTTCTCGCATGGATAGTATTTGCTACCCATAACAACCTTTCATAGTATGCCATTTTGATTCTCAAGCCTTCTAAACACCCTCCTAAACTAATCTAATCAATAATGATCATGAAGTCAAATTAAACATCCACATAGGTAATATAGTATCTACTTTCAAATATAAACTATAACGGAACATGAAAATAAACAAATCACCTTTAAAATCAATCCACTCGTGCACAAAATGCATCCCTAACACTCCAAAACCATCTTCGAACAGTCTTGCTCATAAATATACTAAATTTAATCCAAATGATGACTCTTAATCCACGAAATCCTTTACTAAGCACTAGACCACAGATACGAGTAGTAAAGGATAAAAAAACCACTCCTATTCACTCAATTAGAATCGAGAATAAAATTATAGTTATGGAATGAAAGTAATCACATGTAAAACATGAAGCTTAATATGTGATTGATTTAAAAGAAGTCAAATCAAGGTAACACAACCAAGAAGTTAAGATTTCATATATTTCAATCTAAATTGGATGATTATAAATTTGGGCATCAAAGTATTCGCGAAAGATTAATAAAATACATGAAAACGGAAGTAGTTATAGAAAAACATTAAACAATAATAATTCTCGCATGGATAGTATTTGCTACCGGTAACAACCTTTCATATTATATCATTTTGATTCTCAAGCCTTCTACACACCCTCCTAAACTAATCTAATCAAAATCGATTATAATGATCATGAAATAAAACTATACAACCACAAAGGGAACATAGTATCTACTTTCAAATATAAACCAAAACCGACCATGAAAATAAACAAATCACCTTTAAAATCGATCCATTCATCCACAAAATGCATCCGCAACACTCCACAACCATCTTCAAACACTGTTGCTTACAAATCTACTACATTCAATCCAAATGATGAATCTCGATCCACGAAATCCTTTATTAAGCACTAGACCATGGTTACGAGTTGTAAAGGATCAAAAAACCACTCGTATTCACTCAATATGAAGCGAGAATCAAATTATAGTTTTGGAATGAAAGTAATCACACAACAAACATGAAACTTCATGTGAGATTGATTTGAAAGAAGTCAAATCAAGGTTGTTCGACCAAGAAGATAAGATTTCTTTTTGTTTCAGTCAAAATTGGGCGATTATAGATTTGTGCATTAAAGTATTCATGAAAGCTTAATAAAATACATGATAAAGGAACTAGTTATACAAAAACATTAAACAATAATAGTTCTCGCATGCATAGTTTAAGCTACCTGTAACAACCTTTTCATTTTATGCCATTTTGATTCTCAAGCCTTCTAAACACCCTCCTAAACTAATCTAATCAATAATGATCATGAAATCAAACTAAACAACCACAAAGGGAACATAGTTTTTTTTAAATATAAACCAAAACCAAACATGAAAATAAAAAAATCACCTTTAAAATCATCCACTCATGCACGAAAAGCATGCAAAACACTCCTAAACCATCTTCAAACACTCTTGCTTATAAATCTACTAAATTCAATCCAAATGATGACTCTCGATCGACAAAATCCTGTATTAAGCACTAAACCATGGATACTAGTTCCAAAGGATAAAAAAACAACCTGTATTCACTCAATAAGAAGCGAGAATCAAATTTTAGTTATGGAATGAAAGTAATCACATGTCAAACATGAAATTAATGTGTTTTTGATGTAAAAAAACTCAAATCATGGTAACACGACCAAAAGATAAGATTTTTTTTATTTCAATCAAAATTGGGCGGTTATAAATTCATGCATCAAAGTATTTGTGAAAGTTTACTAAAACACATGAAAAATGAACTAATTATAGAAAAATATTAAAAAATATTAATTCTCACATGGATAGTTTTTACTACCAGTAACAACCTTTTATGCTATGCCATTTCGATTCTCAAGCCTTCCAAACACCCTCCTAAACTAATCTAATCAAATTCGATAACAGTGATCATAAAATCAAATTATACAACCACAAAGGGAACATAGTATCTACTTTCTAATAGAAATTAAAATGGAACATGAAAATAAAAAAATCACCTTTAAAATCTATCCACTCGTGCATGAAATGCATCCACAACAGTCCCAAACATCTTTGAATAGTCTTGCTCAAAAGTCTACTAAATTCAATCCAAATAATGACTCTCGGTCCACGAAATCCTTTATTAAGCACTAGAACATGGATATGAGTTGTAAAGGATCAAAAAACCACTTGTATTCACTCAATAAGATGCGAGAATCAAATTATAGTTACAGAATCAAAGTAATCACACGTCAAACTTGAAACTTAATGTGCGATTGATTTAAAAGAAGTAAAGTCAAGGTAACATGACCAAGAAGATAAGATTCCTTTATATTTCAACCTAAATTGGGCGATTATAAATTTGTGCATCAAAGTATTTGTCAAAGTATAATAAAATACATGAAAACAGAACTAGTTATAGAAAAACATTAAACAATAATCATTCTCACATGGTGTAGGATTCTATGTGCCCAAGACACATAGAATATTGATGCGGTTAGTACGTTATGATCCAAGTCGGGTTATACCCAATAACAAGCTTAGCAAACACCAATTAATATTTAATTGATGATATGATCATGCAATTAAATATTTACACCAATTTAGAAAATGGGTTTTCTAAATAAGTTGCATATGAGAGGGAACAACTTATTAGGATATTTTGTTCAATAATATCATTTGAAATGTCATTTAAATTAGTTAGATGACATCAAATAATAATGAGAAATTATAACTTATAAGTTAAATGGTTAATTGTATAAGTTATATAACTTGTAATGCAATTAAATGGTTAATTGCATGTCTAGTTAAAAGGCCACTTTAATATATGAATGTGTGATATAATTTAAAGGGGGAAACCCTTTTAATCTAAAAATTTCGGCCGCCCCCCTTAGAATTCTCATTGGTTCTTTTGTTTTTAAGAATCACACACATCATAAGTGTTCATGGGGTCTTCATTTCTCTACACATTCTCATTGCATGCAAAAGAAAGAAAGCTTTCCTCTCTCTCTCTCTAAACTCACGGTTTCAAGCAGCAGAAAAGGGGTTCAAGGAGCTTCTTCTTGTGGCGTTTTCTTCCTAACAAGAAGGTACTTCGTAAGGGCTTGGGGTATACACACTTGAGGGCTTTTTCCTTGGAGCCTTGGCCAAGATTCAAGCACCCAAAACCTTCATTCTTGGTCGTTTTTTGGCTGTTGAAAGAGGTAGTAATCACAGCTCATTGTAGCTGTGATTTTATGTGTATTTACATAAGTATATAGCTTGCATATTCACATATTAAAGATCCTTTTGATTTGGGTTTGTTTTTCCATCTTAAAACATCATTTAGAACATGAAAATTTCAGCTTACAAACATGTTATAAACCTATACTTCCGCTGCGTTTTCAGAGAGTTTAAAAGGTTAAACTCGTTTTTTTGTGTTCTATCAAACCCATCACATGGATAGTATTTGCTACCTGTAACAACCTTTCATATTATGCCATTTTGATTCTCAAGATTTCTACACATCCTACAAAACTAATATAATCAAATTTGATTATAATGATCATGAAATCATACTAAACAACCACAAAGGGAATATAGTATCTACTTCCAAATATAAACCAAAACCGAACATGAAAATAAACAAATCACCTTTAAAATCGATCCATTCGTCCACAAAATGCATCCGCAACAGTCCACAACCATCTTCAAACCCATTTGCTAAAAAATCTACTAAATTCAATCCAAATGATGAATCTCGATCCAGGAAATCCTTTAGTAGGCACTAGACCATAGATAGGAGTTGTAAAGAGTCAAAAACCACTCGTATTATGTAACCACCGACCATGAAGTCAACATTCTAAACTTTGACCTCCAACAACTATTGCTATTATTACTAATATCAGTAATATTATTATTATTACTATTTGATTTCTTCCTAGGATTATTATTATTATTATTATGTGTTTAACTTCCTAGATGCTACGTTAGGTTTAGCCTTAGAATAAGATAATTTAACGTTCTAAAATTAAAACTTAACACGCCTACATGTTAGAATTAAATTGAATACAATTAATTTTGTGTACACACATGCTTCACAAATTAATTCAACACATACACATCAAAAACCTAAAAACACTTAACTAGAAACTATCATCCAAAATACTACACTACACAACAAAACTATACTACTAATTAACTTACAAAAAAAATATTAAAAACACACCCACACCCACACTTCTTGCCACCCCCTCTCCCACCAATCCCCTTCCCCCTCTTCCACCAACCTTACCACCACTCCACATACATGCAAGACTTCATTTCCCATTTCACACTCCACCCTCACACTTCATTTCAAACTCTCTCAATCCTCTCTCTACCTCTCGGCCTCTCATCTATCCAAAAACACACACATACCAGCAATTTTCAGCCCTCAATTTCGAAGAACACAAGTGTTTCATCATCATCCAAGCTAGAACCAAGCAAGAAAGGGCCATTTGAGGGACTTTTGTGCACCATACTTGCAAGAATGAAGTACTACAGCTCAAGTTCAAAATTCGCCAGTGATTTCAGCCTCCTCAAACTCTCAAAATCGTGAACCATTCGAAGGGTAAGTCACAACATACCCGAATCAAGCTATATCTTGTGTTTTACTTCAATAAACTACCAAAAATCCTTACTTCCTTGCTTCTAGCAGAATCTTGCTGCTAAAAACTTGTTCTTGAGGAGTTCCTATCATCATAAAAGGTATATACCATGTTATGTTGGTAAACATGTGGTTAGAACACAAGTTACACCTTAGAAACCCCTCTTTTTACATAAAATAACACCATTTATGCACTTGTTTGAAAACCCTTCCAACCAAGCCTCATAACCTGCTCGAAAATGACTTTGGAACATTTTAATAATCTGATTTTAAAGTTACTATAATGATTAGGTGATTTTTGGGTATGAATCATAGGATTTATACTAGTGCAAATGGTGTAAATCATCAACTTATTGCAACACATGCATGATACATGTAGATCCGAGATTTATGTTGTAATTTTCAGTAGATTTAGGGTTAATTCAGATGTATTAAGTCCATAGCATGGATGGAAATATAAAAAGCAAGAGCTAGGACACATAATGGACTTGTTTTGAGACCCGAAAAGGGTGAAAATCACTTAAAAATAGCAAAACAAGGGATATTTCCATATTAAAAAGAATTACAAGCTCTAATATGAAAATAATGGGCAAAATGGTCAAATTTGATGATATTTGGGTTAAACACATGATTAAATGAAGTTAAAACGTGAAAACGGAACTTAACCGGGGACATTTTAGGTAAAATTTTAAAAATAGTAAAAGGGACCTATAACCCATCAAGAACAAAATATCTCAGTAAGTTAAGGACTTTGAATCAAGAAATAAGTGAAAACTAGAATTAAAACGTATTCGGACGTTCGGTCCGGGTAAAAACGTGTTTTAAAGGGCAAATCAAAAGAAAACGAAGTTTTATTTAAAAGAACCCAAAAACATGATTTTGAAAGCTTATTAGACTTATTATAAGTCATTAAATTATGTTTAAAGGTTAAGTGGATGAAAACAATAGGATTCAAAACAAACCGTTAAAGATCTTTGGTTTTACAGTAACCGGTAACCTAAAAAAACATAAGTTCTAATTACTTCAAATTAGGTTCTGGAAATATTAGAATCTAATATGTTAAAAATGCAATAGCAAACTCCTATAAACTAATAAGGGGTCATAAAAGTCAAGAAATCAAAGAAAACAAACTTTAGAGTAAAAACTGTCAATTTTGAAACTTCAGGGACCAAACTGAAAATTTTGCCAAATGCTTGGAAATTCGACCCCTTTGACTAAAAATACATGATAAACTTATTTTCACTATAATAAACTGATTAAAATCATGAAAATATGTTACTTGTATTAAGAAACTCTAACTTTCCTAAAAAGAAAACTTTTTGAAGCCAATCTTAACAAACCAACTAGTTGAACGTTTAACATTATAACACACGTAGTTACACCCGACATGACTTTAGAGCACATAGATTATCACTTGAATCTTGATGATAGGGTGCTAGGATTGAATCATTTTATATCCTCGAAGATTCGTTGCCTAAGCCTAAGGTGAGTTCTAGTGTGCCCTTTTTACTACTGATTTGGGATGAAACATGCTTGTGTGAACTGAAATTATTATTGTGCTATTGCTTGATGCTTATAAGTTATGGATAATGTTTGAACCTGCTCTTAACTGTATCACAATTATTAATTCTTGTGTGAACCGCTTGTCCTATATGGGTAGGTCTACTTGGGGAATCCCCCACACAGTGCTTTCCGGATAGGAAGGGTACCCCACTGATATCCTGAGGGATCATTTGTGTCATGTAATAGGTTTTATAAGATACTATAGTGAACCATCCGGTAGGTATGGTACACTGGTTTGAGGCTCACTCCTCCCTTCGGGGTTAACCGGTTTAAACACAACTTTAGAAGAGGCTAACCGGGACTGCGTGCAGGGTTGATTGTGACCCCACCACAGTGATACATTAATTTTGAATTTAACTTATGGACTTTGAGGAATTCTCTTGTTTTTAAACTTTAAGCACTTAAATTCACTAACTTTTTAGTTGACACAAAATCTTTTTTAGCATGTTTCAGGTAATCCCTAATGGATCTAGCTTAATTGGAGAAATGGACTCGGATGACCTAGAAATTCGACTACCCAAATTCGACTACCCAAATTCGACTACCCTTGGCATTACTTGACTGTGAAACATTTGAACAATGTGGATTATGATTGATAAAACACTATATACTTATGTAACGAATTTGTACTTTGTGTGACGGGCTAGACTGTTACAGCCCGGTTTGACTTTAACATGTAATGCCATTTTATTTCTCTCCTTATGCGCTCTTGTGATGGTTTGATTCCGCTGCCATATATGTTTCTAGTCTATGACGTCCCACCCTCCTTGGGTCCGAGGTGTGACAGATTGGTATCAAAGCCACATGTTGTAGAGAAATCTGGAATACTTTAGTAGACCCTAGGCGACAACCTGATACCCTAGGACTGTCCTTGCTTGGGTGAATGTTGGGGTAAGCGGGTTGGATAAACTGATGATTACACTTGATTAACGTAATCATGAATCTAACGGACGTGTGAATTCCAGCACGAATCCCAAGGGTGTGAAACTTTGGATTAAATGGCTCAAGAGATTTTCTTAACATGGTCTAAAGATAAATTTTTATCGGACTTTCACGTCTGTTATTGCTCGACGATACTCCCGCTCATTGACACTACTGTTTATTGATACTACTACTTGATACTACTGCTATATGATACTACTGCCATCACTACTATTACTAGTACTATTACTATCATTGTCATGAGCTCTGAGAAACAAAATTACTCATGATAATTTTTAAAAGATATCGAGACTATGGCTGACAGAGGAAAGGCGCATGCACACCCGGTTGACGAGACTGCTCCTATTGGGACTCTTAGGAGGGTTAAACCCTAGACTGAGTACGATGCCTACTTGCGGAGATGCGACATCTAGGCTGGCTATCTGCAACTTCTGATGACACTGAGCCGTCAGATGACTC
Organism: Flaveria linearis; assembly: GCA_024085815.1. Classification (NCBI taxonomy): domain Eukaryota; kingdom Viridiplantae; phylum Streptophyta; class Magnoliopsida; order Asterales; family Asteraceae; genus Flaveria; species Flaveria linearis. The sequence goes on along the minus strand of CM044009.1, from coordinate 32,296,464 downwards.
TTCCTCGACATCTCCGGCTAGGGGCCAAACGCGCTCCAACTCACCACATGTCGTAGCGCCTACCCAGTCACCTATACCTTCCATTGGGAATAGAGGTTCTTATGTGATCATTTGACCTAGGAAGAGTACTAGACCTGGATCTTCTATCTCTTTTAGGATGTCTCCTCCTCCACCTCCTCCCATTAGGGCCTCGATACCGGCACCACCCAGGACGAGTACTGGCTGCCACCAGGCGTAGTTTATACGATGGGCCTAGCATTCTTGCCGGCGATCGATACTCCCAGTCAAGCCGACAGGCTAGTGACTTCGGACCTTTGGACCCCACCTTGAGTGAGCTGTTGAAGACCATCCAGCGTCACAAACTGACCCTCCAGCATGCCACAAGGACATCACAATCTGCTCAGTTCAAGGCGATGATGGCATCGCATAGCGTGCAACGACTAGAGCAGGAACAAAAGAAGAAGAGCTCAGGTTGGTTTGGATGGCTGAATAAGAAGTGCATGTGAGGTAGTAGTGGTGTTTGTCAAATAAATAATTGGATTTGAGACTATTTGAAGAAACTATTTTATTTATCTATGTCAGAAACTATTATTATTATGGGGTGATGGCACCTTCCAACTTGTGAAACTGACACTATTGAATTCTGTTGGTTGACGTTATGATTGAATTCTCTAAGAAACTATTTCTATTGATGGTACATATGCAGGGTAATTGGATTTGAATTGCAATATTATATAGTGAAAATTTGATTTGTGTGATATGATTCATTCACCCCATGTGATTGAAGAAAATCTATATATTTATCTTGCGTTGTGTTATGCGTATTATACCATCATGTAGTTAGTTAGCATGACTAATAAGGGTAAAATTGATTGAATAGGATACTTGAAACCAAAATATATGAGATGCTAAATGAATTTATCTATGATGCTATTAGAATGCTGTCTCGACGAGGAACTCACATTGGGAGACGAGGAACTACTAGAGGTCGACACGTGGGAGCTAGACCCACTAGGAACCAACCACCTACTCCACCTGGGACACCACGTGGATTGATGAAAAGATTGCCAACCTAGGGGCACAACAAATTGCAAATGCCATCCCCATGATCATTGCCCAGATCATCGCTAACCGGGGAAATCTAACCGGAACTGTTGGTTTCGATAATACTGATGCCAACAATGAGGAAGCCGAAGCTATAAGGAATGGGTGCTCTTACAAGACATTCATGGCCTGTAAGCCGAATGACTTCTATGGCATCGAGGGTGAAATTGAAACATATAGGTGGCTGGACGAAATCAAAGCTGTGTTAGATATTAGCGAATGCAAGCTTGAGCATATGGTGAGATTTGCTTCCCAATCTCTCAAGGGACCAGCACTGGAATGGTGAAAAACCATCATTCAGCCGCGAGGCAGGAATTCTTTGGTAGAATGAACTGGTCTGAGTTCAAGGAACTAATCACCAACAAGTACTGCCCTATCAATCAAATGGAGAAACTGGATGACGAATTTCTAGGTTTGGAGATGAAAGGCCCGAACTACACTGAATACATTAACCAATTCTTGGCATTGTCCCGACTGGTACCACACTTGGTGATGCCCGAATCCAAGGGTGTAGCCCGCTTCATTTGGGGATTACATCCAAGGGTTAGAGGCATGGTTCATTCTTCAAAGCCCACAACCCTACAGGTTGCACTCGATTTCACCAGTAGCCTGACCGATGATCTGGTCAGAGCTGGTTGGACTGAACCTGTAAAGATTGAGGATAGGAAGAAGGCAATAGATGAGAAGAGGAAGTGGTTTGATACTAAGAGAGTGGTTGGTAGCAGTGGTAGTTCAAGCAAGAGGTGCGGAGATGACAAGGGTGGAAAAGCATGGACACTATACTTAGGCACAAGTCCTTTCTTCAACAAATGCAAATAACACCATCAGGGAGAGTGCAACCCAATGCCCTATTTTTGGTGCAAGCGAACTGGCCATTTAATAGAAGATTGCATGTATGCACCGGGGAAACAATGTTCACATGAGGAATAAGTGTCCCAAGCGGGCAAAAGACAAAGATACCAGACTGAACAAACCCAAAGGAAGAGCGTTCGTGATGGATCCGAACTGTGCACGCAAGGAACCCGATGTGTTGAATGGTACGTTTCTCATAAACAACCATCCTGCAACCGTTCTATTTGATACTGAGGCAACTGCTAGTTTTGTTTCCAATACCTTTAGGCCTTTGATTGATTTGGCAAAATGCACCTTAAATGATATGTTTACCGTCGAATTAGCTGACAGTAATATAATAGAAACTAACGAAATCATCAAAGATTGCAAATTGGTCCTACAGGGTAATTCATTCGGTATAGATTTAATGCCTCTTAAATTAGGAGGTTTTGACGTGTTCGTAGGAATAGATTAGTTGGCTAGAAATAGGGCTGAAATCGTGTGTGACGAGCGTTTGCTCAAGATTCCTCTAACAAACGGGGAAATATTAGTAGTCCATGGAGAAAGAAACCACCCACTATGCCCTATGATATCCCACCTAAAGGCCACCAAGAGCCTCAAGAAAGGACACACGACTTTCATAATCTATGTGATGGGTTCCAAAAGAGAATGGAAGATTGAAGACACACCGGTGGTGTCCGAGTACTTGGAGGTATTTCCTGAAGATCTACCAGGACTCCCTCCGACCCGACAAGTGGAATTCCAGATAGATTTAATACCTGGCGCCGCGCCTGTGGCCAAAGCATTGTATCGACTCGCTCCGCCTGAAATGATGGATCTGATGCTCCAAATCTAGGAATTACTTGACAAGGGGTTTATACGACCCAGTGTTTCACCATGGGGTGCTCCAACTCTGTTTGTTAAAAAGAAAGACGGAACCCTAAGAATGTGCATCGACTACCGGGAGTTGAATAAGCTTACCATAAAGAACTGATATCCTCTTCCCAGAATCAATGACTTATTCGATCAAATGCAAGGAGCTAGCTACTTTTTCAAGATAGATCTGTGATCAGGATACCACCAACTAAAGATAAAGGAAGAAGACATCCCCAAGACAGCTTTCAGAACCAGATATGGGCACTATGAGTACCTAGTCATGCCTTTTGGATTGACTAACACACCAGCAGCATTCATGGACCTCATGACCCGTGTGTGCCGCCCATACCTAGATAAGTTTGTGATTGTGTTTATTGATGATATATTGATATACTCTTGAAGAAAAGAAGATCATGAGAAGCATCTTCGGTTATCCTTGAACTACTCAAGAACGAGCAACTATACACAAAATTCTCCAAATGTGAGTTCTAGATGCGTGAAATCCAGTTCCTTGGACACATAGTGAATAAATATAGAAACCAGGTGGATCCAGCAAAAATAGAGGCTATCAAGGACTGGAAGATTCCAGAAACCCCTACAGAAATCAGATAATTTCTTGGGTTGGCCGGTTACTACAGGAGGTTTATCGAGGATTTCTCTCGGATAGTACAACCACTAATGCTTTAACCAAGAAGGATGCAGCTTATGAGTGGGGAAAGGAACAGAACGAAGCCTTTAATCTGTTAAAGGAAAAACTATGCAGTGCACCAATCCTTGCCTTGCCCGAGGGAACTGAGGACTTTGTAGTCTACTGTGACGCCTCGCATCAAGGATTTGGATGTGTGCAAATACAGTGGGAAAAAGTGATCGCGTATGCATTCAGATTATTGAACGAGCATGAAAGGAACTACACAAGACACGATATGGAGTTAGGTGCTGTAGTGTTTGCTCTCAAAATATGGAGCACTACCTTTATGGCACTAGGTGTGTTATTTACACCAATCACAAAGCCTGCAGCATATCCTGGATCGGAAAATGTTGAACATGCTCCAGAGAAGATGGGTGGAATTGCTTAGCGATTACAAATGTGAGATCCGCTATCACCCAGGAAAAGCAAATGTAGTGGCAGATGCCCTGAGCATAAAGGAAAGGGAAAAGCCCCTTCTTGTTCATGCCTTAAGGATAAGCATGCACACTAGCCTTGTTGCTAAATTCAAAGAAGGGCAAAAGGAAGCCCTCAAGGAGGATAAGCTGTCTAGTGAGATGTTAACAGGGATGGATAAGCGTTTGGAAGTAGACAACAATGGATTGTACAAATGTGAAGGGAGAACATGGGTGCCCAACCATGGTGGAATTAGCAAAATGATTTTGGACGAGGCACACAAATCTAGATATTCGATTCACCCAGGAAGCGATTAGATGTATCAATACTTTAAAACACTTTTCTGGCGGTCCGGATTAAAGAAATCTATTGCCACCTATGTGGGGAAATGTTTGACGTGTGCAATGGTAAAGGCTGAAAACCAAAAACCATCGGGAACCCTACGACAACCCGAAATCCCGGAATGGAAATGGGATAACATCACAATGGATTTTGTCACGAAACTACCAAGAACATCTAGTGGTCATGATGCTATTTGGGTAATCGTGTAGACTTAATAAATCAGCTCATTTCTTACCAATTCGATAGGACTATGAGATGTCAAAGTTAGCCCGAATATACATTGATGAAATAGTGTCTCGGCATGGAGCGCCGCTCTCGATTATCTGAGATCGCGATAGTCGCTTCACATCACAATTTTGGAGATCTCTCTAATAGGCTCTGGGGACCGTCTTGACATAAGCACCGCATATCACCCTCAAAGGAAGCACTCAAGGAGAATAAGCTACATAGTGAGATGTTAGCAGGGATGGAGAAGCATTTGGAGGTAGACAATAATGGATTATACAAATGTGAAGGGAGAACATGGGTGCCGAACCATGGTGGAATTAGCGATATGATTTTGGACGAGGCACACAAATCTAGATATTCGATTCACCAAGGAAGCGATAAGATGTATCAATAATTCAAAACACTTTTCTGGTGGTCCGGATTAAAGAAATCTATTGCCACCTATGGGGGAAATGTTTTGACGTGTGCAATGGTAAAGGCTGAAAACCAAAAACCATCAGAGATCCTACGACAACCCGAAATCCCGAAATGGAAATGGGATAACATCACAATGGATTTTGTCATGAAACTACCAAGAACATCTCGTGGTCATGATGCTATTTGGGTAATCCTGTAGACTTACTAAATCAGCTCATTTCTTACCAATTCGAGAGGACTATAAGATGTCAAAGTTAGTCCGAATATACGTTCATGAAATAGTGACTCGGCATGGAGCGCCGCTCTTGATTATCTCAGATCGTGATAGTCGCTTCACATCACGATTTTGGAAATCTCTCTAACAGGCTCTGGGGACCCGTCTCGACATAAGCACCGTTTATCACCCTCAAACCGACGGGCAAAGCGAGAGAACCATACAGACCTTGGAAGACATACTAAAAGCTTATGTGATCGACTTCGCTGGAAATTAGGATAACCACCTTCCCCTAGTGGAGTTCTCCTACAATAATAGCTACCACGCAAGTATCAAAGCAGCCCCTTTCAAAGCCCTTTATGGTAGGAAGTGTCGTCCCCATTGAGTTGGAACGAGGTTGGTGATAGCCAAGTGATAGGACCCGACATCATGATGGAAACCACGGATAAGATAGTCAAGATAAAAGAACGACTAAGAATAGCTAGAGACCGATAAAAGAAGTATGCCGACAGAAGGCGTAAGCCACTGGACTTCCAAGTGGGGGGACAAAGTAATGTTAAAAGTCACGCCATGGAAAGGAATTGTGAGATTCGGCAAGCAGGGCAAACAAAGCCCACGATATATTGGACCTTTTGAAATGCTTGCAAGAATTGGCCCGGTAGCATACCGGCTCAGATTACCCCAGGAGCTGAGCTACATACATGACACTTTTCATGTGTCGAACCTAAAGAAGTGCTTGGTAGATAAAACCTTAGAGTTGCCCATGAAGGAAGCCATAATCAATAAAAAGCTAAACTTTGTAGGAGTCCATAGAGATCACCGATCGACTAGTCACAAAGCTTAGGCGAAGCCGTATACCCAAAGTGAAGGTAAGATGGAACTCTAAACGAGGACCTGAGTTTACTTGGGAGCGTGAAGACGAAATGAGAAAGGATTATCCGCCCCTTTTCAAACCCACTAGTTTAGAACCATAATCGAAGCAAAATTTCGGGACTAAATTTTCTAAACGGTGGGAGAATGTAACAACCGACCCCGAGGTCAACATTCTAAACTTTGACCTCCAACAATTATTGCTATTATTACTAATATCAGTAATATTATTATTATTACTATTTGATTTCTTTCCAGGAATATTATTGTTATGTGTTTAACTTCCAAGATCCTACATTAGGTTAAGCCTTAGAATAAGATAATTTAACGTTCTAAAATTAAAACTTAACACGTCAACGTGTTAGAATTAACTTGAATACAATTAATTTTGTGTATACACACATGCTTCACGAATTAATTCAACACATACACATCAAAAACCTAAAAACACTTAACTACAAACTATCTTCCAAAATACTACACTACACAACAAAACTATACTACCTAATTAACTTACAAAAAAATATTAAAAACACACCCACACCCACACTTCGGCCGCCCCCTCTCCCACCAATCCCCTTCCCCCTCTTCCACTAACCTTACCACAACTCCATATACATGAAAGACTTCATTTCCCATTTCACACTCCACCCTCACACTTCATTTCAAACTCTCTCAGTCCTCTCTCTACCTCTCGGCCTCTCCTCTATCCGAAAACACACACATACCAGCATTTTTCAGCCCTCAAATACGAAGAACACAAGTGTTTCATCATCTTCAAGCTCGAACCAAGCAAGAAAGGGCCATTTGAGGGACTTTTGTGCACCATACTTGTAAGAATGAAGTACTACAGCTCATGTTTGAAGTTCACCGGTGATTTCAGCCTCCTCAAACTCTCAAAATCGTGAATCATTCGAAGGGTAAGTCACAACATACCCGAATCAAGCTATATCTTGTGTTTTACTTCAATAAACTACCAAAAATCCTTACTTCCTTGCTTCTAGCAGAATCTTGCTGCTAAAAACTTGTTCTTGGAGAGTTCTTATCATCACAAAAGGTATATACCATGTTATGTTGGTAAACATGTGGTTAGAACACAAGTTACACCTAGAAACCCCTTTTTTACATAAAATAACACCATTTATGCACTTGTTTGAAAACCCTTCCAACCAAGCCTCATAACCTGCTCGAAATCGACTTTGGAACACTTTAATAATCTGATTTTAAAGTTACTATAATGATTAGGCGATTTTTGGGTATGAATCATAGGATTTATACTAGTGCAAATGGTGTAAATCATCAAGTTATTGCAACACATGCATGATACATGTAGATCCAAGATTTATGTTGTAATTTTCAGTAGATTTGGGGTTATTTCAGATGTTTTAAGTCCATAACATGGCTGGAAATATAAAAAGTAAGAGCTAGGACACATAATGGACTTGTTTTGAGACCCGAAAAAGTGAAAATCACTTAAAAATAGCAAAACAAGGGAGGTTTCCATATTAAATAGAATTCCAAGCTCTAATATGAAAATAATGGGCAAAATGGTCAAATTTGATGATATTTAGGTTAAACACATGATTAAATGAAGTTAAAACGTGAAAACGGAACTTCACCGGGAACATTTTAGGTAAAATCTTAAAAATAGTAAAAGAGACCTATAACCCATCAAGAACAAAATATCTCAGTAAGTTAAGGACTTTGAATCAAGAAATAAGTGAAAACTAGAATTAAAACGTATTCGGACGTTCGGTCTTGGTAAAAAGGTGTTTTAACGGGTAAATCAAAAGGAAATGAAGTTTTATTTAAAATAACCCAAAAACATGATTTTGAAAGCTTATTAGACTTATTATAAGTCATTAAATGATGTTTAAAGGTTAAGTGGATGAAAACAGTAGGCATCAAAACAAACCGTTAAAGATCTTCGGTTTTAACATTATAACACACCTAGTTACACCCGACATGACTTTTGAGCACATAGCTGATCACTTGAATCTTGATGCTAGAGTGCTAGGATTGAATCATTTTCTATACTCGAAGATCTGTTTCCTGAAACCTAAGGTGAGTTTTAGTGTCCCTTTTTTACTACTGATTTGGGATGAAACATGCTTGTGTGAACTGAAATTATTATTATGCTATTGCTTGATGCTTATAAGTTGTGGATAATGTTTGAACCTGCTCCTAACTGTATCATAATCATTAATTCTTATGCGAACCGCTTGTCCTATATAGGTAGATCTACTTGGGGAATCCCCCACACACAGTGCCTTTAGGACAGGAAGGGTACCCCACTAAGATCCTGAGGAATCGTTTGTGTCATGTAACAGGTTTTATAAGATACTATGGTGAACCATCCGACATGTATGATACACTATTTTGAGGCTCAGTCCTCCCTTTGGGGTTAACCGGTTTAAACACAACTTTAGAAGAGGCTAACCGGGACTGAGTGCAGGGTTGATTGTGACCCCACAACAGCGATACATTAATTTTTGAATTTAACTTATGGACATTGAAGAATTCTCTTATTTTTAAACTTTAATCACTTCAATTCACCAACTTATGTAACGAATTTGTAATTTGTGTGACGGGCTAGACTGTTACAGCCCGGTTTGACTTTAACATGTAATGCCATTTTATTTCTCTCCTTGTGCGTAACTTGTGATGGTTTGTATCCACTGCCATATATGTTACTAGTCTGTGATGTCCCACCCTCCTTGGGCCCGGGGTGTGACATATTAACTCAATTAGAAGCGGGAATCAAATTTTAGTTATGGAATGAAAGTAATGACACGTCAAACATGAAACTTCATGTGTGATTGATTTAAAAGAAGTTAAATCAAGGTAACTTGACCAAGAAGATAAGATTTCTTTTTATTTCAATTAAAATTGAGTGATTATAGATTTGTGCATCAAAGTATGCATGAATGCTTAATAATCTTTCATACTATGCCATTTTGATTCTCAAGCCTTCTAAACACCCTCCTAAACTAATCTAATCAATAATGATCATGAAGTCAAATTAGACATCCACAAAGGTAATATAGTATCTACTTTCAAATATAAACCAAAATACAACATGAAAATAAACAAATCACCTTTAAAATAGATCCACTCGTGCACAAAATGCATCCACAACACTCTAAAACCATCTTCGAACCGTCTTGCTCACAAATCTACTAAATTTAATCCAAATGATGACTCTTGATCCACAAAATCCTTTATTAAGCACTAGACCATGGATACCAGTAGTAAAGGATAAAAAACCACTCGTATTCAATCAATAAGAATCGAGACTCAAATTATACTTACGGAATGAAAGTAATCACATGTTAAACATCAAACTTAATGTGTGATTGATTTAAAAGAAGTCAAATCAAGGCAGCACGACCAAGAAGATAAGATTTATTTTTATTTCAATCAAATTGGACGATTATAGATTCGTGCATCAAAGTATTCATGAGAGCTTGATAAATATATGATAAATATATGAAAACAGAACTGGTTATACAACAACGTTAAATAATAATAGTTCTCGCATTGATAATATTTGCTACGTGTAACAACCTTTCATATTATGCCATTTTGATTCTCAAGCCTTCTACATACCCTCCTAAACTAATCTAATCAAATTCGATTATTATGATCATGAAATCAAACTAGACAACCACCAAGGGAACATAGTATCTACTTTCAAAATCGAACGTGAAAATAAACAAATCACCTTTAAAATTGATACATTCATCCACAAAATGCATCCGCAACACTCCATAACCATCTTAAAACCCTCTTTCTCACAAATCTACTAAATTTAATCCAAATGATGACTCTTGATCCACGAATCCTTTATTAAGCACTAGACCATGGATACTGGTAGTGAAGGATAAAAAAACCCTCGTATTCACTCAATAAGAATTGAGAATAAAATTATAGTTACGGAATGGAAAAATGTAATGTGTGATTGATTTAAAAGAAGTCAAATCAAGGTTGTTCGACCAAGAAGATAAAAATTCTTTTTATTACAGTCGAAATTGGGCGATTATAGATTAGTGCATTAAAGTATTCTTGAAAGTTTAATAAAATACATGAAAATAGAACTAGTCATACAAAACCATTAAACAATAATAGTTCTCGCATGTATAGAATTTGCTACCCGTAACAACCTTTCATACTATGACATTTTAATTCTCAAGCCTTCTAAACACCCTCCTAAACTAATCTAATCAATAATGATCATGAAGTCAAATTAAACATCCACAAAGGTAATATAGTATCTACTTTCAAATATAAACCAAAATGGAACATGAAAATAAACAAATCACCTTTAAAATCGATCCACTCGTGCAGAAAATGCATCCACAACACTCCAAAACCATCTTCGAACAGTCTTGCTCACAAATCTACTAAATTTAATCCAAATGATGACTCTTGATCCACGAAATCCTTTATTAAGCACTAGACCATGGAAACAAGTAAAAGGATAAAAAAACCACTCGTATTCACTCAATAAGAATCGAGAATCAAATTATAGTTACCGAATGAAAGTAATCACATGTTAAACATGAAACTTAATGTGTGATTGATTTAAAAGAAATCAAATCAAGGCAGCACCCCAAAGAAGATAAGGTTTCTTTTTATTTCAATCAAATTGGATGATTATAGATTCGTGCATCAAAGTATGCATGAAAGCTTGATAAAATATATGAAAAACAGAACTGGTTATACAAAAACATTAAACAATAACAGTTATCGCATTGATAGTATTTGCTACCCATAACAACCTTTCATATTATGTCATTTTGATTCTCAAGCCTTCTACACTCCCTCCTAGCTAATCTAATCAAACTCGATTATAATGATCATCAAATCAAACTAGACAACCACAAAGGGAACATAGTATCTACTTTCAAAATTGAACCTGAAAACCAAATCACCTTTAAATTGATACATTCATCCACATAATGCATACGCAACACTCCACAACCATCTTCAACCCCTCTTGCTCACAAATCTACTAAATTTAATCCAAATGATGACTCTTGACCCATGAATCCTTTATTAAGCACTAGACCATGGATACGGGTAGTGAAGGATAAAAAAACCTCGTATTCACTCAATAAGAATTGAGAATAAAATTATAGTTATGCAATGAAAGTAATCACATGTCAAACATGAAATGTAAAGTGTGATTGATTTAAAAGAAGTCAAATCAAGGTTGTTCGACCAAGAAGATAAAATTTCTTTTTATTTCAGTCAAAATTGAGCGATTATAGATTAGTGCATTAAAGTATTCTTGAAAGTTTAATAAAATACATGAAAATAGAACTAGTCATAAAAAACCATTAAACAATAATAGTTCTCGCATGTATAGAATTTGCTACCCGTAACAATCTTTCATACTATGCCATTTTGATTCTGAATTCTTCTATACACCCTCCTAAACTAATCTAATCAATAATGATCATGAAGTCAAATTAAAAATCCACAAAGCTAATATAGTATCTATTTTCAAATATAAACCAAAATGGAACATGAAAATAAACAAATCACCTTTAAAATCGATCCACTCGGGCAGAAAATGTATCTCCTCTAGATGGAAGAAGATTCTCTTTGAAAAGTAATTTGGTACCATCTGCTAGAGCTTGAAGAATTCCCAAAGGTCCCGCATATTCAGGACCAATACGTTGTTGTATACCGCAGATATTTCTCTTTCTAACCAAACAATTACTAGTACACCTATTTTAATTTCTAATACAGGAGTAAAAATAGGGATAAGCGCCCATATGATCCCATAGACCTCTTTTAAGGATTCCAATCTAGAAAAAGAATTGATAGCTTGTACTTCTCACCAGACCATGGAAACAAGTAAAAGGATAAAAAAACCACTCGTATTCACTCAATAAGAATCGAGAATCAAATTATAGTTACCGAATGAAAGTAATCACATGTTAAACAACAAACTTAATGTGTGATTGATTTAAAAGAAATCAAATCAAGGCAGCACCACAAAGAAGATAAGATTTCTTTTTATTTCAATCAAATCGGATGATTATAGATTCGTGCATCAAAGTATCCATGAAAGCTTGATAAAATATATGAAAAACAGAACTGGTTATACAAAAACATTAAACAATAATAGTTATCGCATTGATAGTATTTGCTACCCATAACAACCTTTCATATTATGTCATTTTGATTCTCAAGCCTTCTACACTCCCTCCTAACTAATCTAATCAAACTCGATTATAATGATCATCAAATCAAACTAGACAACCACAAAGGGAACATAGTATCTACTTTCAAAATCAAACGAGAAAATAAACAAATCACCTTGAAAATTGATACATTCATCCACAAAATGCATCCGCAACACTCCACCACCATCTTCGAACACTCTTGCTCACAAATCTACTAAATTTAATCCAAATGATGACTCTTGATCCACGAATCCTTTATTAAGCACTAGACCATGGATACGGGTAGTGAAGGATAAAAAAACCCCTCGTATTCACTCAATAAGAATTGAGAATAAAATTATAGTTTTGGAATGAAAGTAATGACATGTCAAACATGAAATGTAATGTGTGATTGATTTAAAAGAAGTTAAATCTAGGTTGTTCGACCAAGAAGATAAAATTTCTTTTATTTTAGTCAAAATTGGGCGATTATAGATTAGCGCATTAAAGTATTCTTGAAAGTTTATTAAAATACATGAAAATAGAACTAGTCATACAAAACCATTAAACAATAATAGTTCCCGCATGTATAGAATTTGCTAACCGTAACAAACTTTCATACTATGCCATTTTGATTCTCAAGCCTTCTAAACACCCTTCTAAACTAATCTAATCTATAATGATCATCAAGTCAAATTAAACATACACAAAGGTAATATAGCATCTATTTTCAAATATAAACCAAAATGGAGCATGAAAATAAACAAATCACCTTTAAAATCGATCCACTCGTGCAGAAAATGCATCCACAACACTCCAAAACCATCTTCGAACAGTCTTGCTCACAAATCTACTAAATTTAATCCAAATGATAACTCTTGATCCACGAAATCCTTTATTAAGCACTAGACCATGGAAACAAGTAAAAGGATAAAAAAACCACTTGTATTCACTCAATAAGAATCGAGAATCAAATTATAGTTACCGAATGAAAGTAATCACATGTTAAACATGAAACTTAATGTGTGATTGATTTAAAAGAAGTCAAATCAAGGCAGCACCACCAAGAAGATAAGATATTTTTTTATTTCAATCAAATTGGATGATTATAGATTCGTGCATCAAAGTATCCATGAAAGCTTGATAAAATATATGAAAAACAGAACTGGTTATACAAAAACATTAAACAATAATAGTTATCGCATTGATAGTATTTGCTACCCGTAACAACCTTTCATATTATGTCATTTTGATTCTCAAGCCTTCTACACTCCCTCCTAAACTAATCTAATCAAACTCGATTATAATGATCATCAAATCAAACTAGACAACCACAAAGGGAACATAGTATCTACTTTCAAAATCGAACATGAAAACAAACAAATCACCTTTAAAATTGATACATTCATCCACAAAATGCATCCGCAACACTCCACAACCATCCTCAAACACTCTTGCTCACAAATCTACTAAATTTAATCCAAATGATGACTTTTGATCCACGAATCCTTTTTTAAGAACTAGACCATGGATACGGGTAGTGAAGGATAAAAAAAGCCCCTCGTATTCACACAATAAGAATCGAGAATCAAATTATAGTTACGGAATGAAAGTAATCACATGTCAAACATGAAACGTGATGTGTGATTTATTTAAAAGAAGTCAAATCAAGGTTGTTCGACCAAGCAGATAAAATTTCTTTTTATTTCAGTCGAAATTAGGCGATTATAGATTAGTGCATTGAAGTATTCTTGAAAGTTTAATAAAATACATGAAAATAGAACTAGCCGTACAAAGCAATTAAACAATAATAGTTCTCTCATGTATAGAATTTTCTACCCGTAACAACCTTTCATACTATGCCATTTTGATTCTCAATTCTTCTAAACACCCTCCTCAACTAATCTAATCAATAATGATCATGAAGTCAAATTAAACATCCACAAAGGCAATATAGTATCTATTTTCAAATATAAACCAAAATGGAACATGAAAATAAACAAATCACCTTTAAAATCGATCCACTCATGCTCAAAATGCATCCACAACACTCCAAAACCATCATCGAATAGTCTTGCTCACAAATCAACTAAATTTAATCTAAATGATGACTCTTAATCCACGAAATCCTTTATTAAGCACTAGACCATGGATACGAGTAGGAAAGGATAAAAAAACCACTCGTATTCACTCAATAAGAATCGAGAATCAAATTATAGTTACGGAATGAAAATAATCACATGTCAAACAGGAAACGTAACGTGTGATTGATTTAAAAGAAGTCAAATCAAGGTTGTTCAACCATGAAGATAAAATTTCTTATTATTTCAGTCGAAACTGGGCGATTATAGATTAGTGCATTAAAGTATTCTTGAAAGTTTAATAAAATACATGAAAATAGAACTAGTCATACAAAACCATTAAACAATAATAGTTCTCGCATGTATGAATTTGCTACCCGTATCAACCTTTCATACTATGCCACTTTGATTCCCAAGCCTTCTAAACACCCTCCTAAACTAATCTAATCAATAATTATCATGAAGTCAAATTAAACATCGACAAAGGTAATATTGAATCTATTTTCAAATATAAACCAAAATGGAACATGAAAATTAAAAAAATCACCTTTAAAATCGATCCACCCATGCACAAAATGCACCCACAACACTCCAAAACCATCTTCGAACAATCTTGCTCACAAATCTACTAAATTTAATCCAAATGATGAATCTTGATCCATGAAATCCTTTATCAATACGAGTAGTAAAGGATAAAAAAACCACTTGTATTCACTCTTTAAGAATCGAGAATCAAATTATAGTTACGGAATGAAAGTAATCACATGTTAAACATGAAACTTAATGTGTGACTGATTTAAAAGAAGTCAAATCAAGGCACCACGACCAAGAAGATAAGATTTCTTTATATTTCTATCAAATTGGACGATTATAGATTTGTGCATCAAAGTATTCATGAAAGCTTCATAAAATATATGAAAACAGAACTGGTTATACAAAAACATTAAACAATAATAGTTCTCGCATTGATAGTATTTGCTACCCGTAACAACCTTTCATATTATGCCATTTTGATTCTCAAGCCTTCTACACACCCTCCTAAACTAATCTAATCAAATTCGATTATAATGATCATGAAACCAAACTAGACAACCACAAAGGGAACATAGTATCTACTTTCAAAATCAAACATGAAAATAAACAAATCAACTTTAAAGTTGATACATTCATCCACAAAATGCATCCGCAACACTCCACAACCATATTCGAACAATCTTGCTCATAAATCTACTAAATTTAAACCAAATTGTGACTCTTGATCCCTGAATCCTTTATTAAGCACTAGACCATGGATACGGGTAGTGAAGGTTAAAAAAACCCCTCGTATTCACTCAATAATAATCGAGAATCAAATTATAGTTATGGAATGAAAGTAATCACATGTCAAACATGAAACGTAATGTGTGATTGATTTAAAAGAAGTCAAATCAAGGTTGTTCGACCATGAAGATAAAATTTCTTTTTATTTCAGGCGAATTGGGCGATTATAGATTAGTGCATTAAAGTATTCTTGAAAGTTTAATAAAATACATGAAAATCAATCTAGTCATACAAAACCATTAAACAATAATAGTACTCGCATGTATAGAATTTGCTACCCATAACAACATTTCATACTATGGCATTTTGATTCTCAAGCCTTCTAAACACCCTCCTAAACTAATCTAATAAATAATGATGATGAAGTCAAATTAAACATCAACAAAGGTAATATAGAATCTACTTTCAAATATAAACCAAACTGGAACATGAAAATAAACAAATCACCTTTAAAATTGATCCACTAGTGCACAAAATGCATCCACAACACTCCAAAACCATCTTCGAACAATCTTGCTCACAAATGTAGTAAATTTAATCCAAATAATGACTCTTGATCCACGAAATCCTTTATTAAGCATTAGACCATGGATACGAGTAGTGAAGGATAAAAAACCACTTGTATTCACTCAATAAGAATCGAGAATGAAATTATAGTTACCGAATGAAAGTAATCACATGTTAAACATGAAACTTAATGTGTGATTGATTTAAAATAAGTCAATCAAGGCAGCACCACCAAGAAGATAAGATTTCTTTTTATTTCAATCAAATTGGACGATTATAGATTTGTGCATCAAAGTATTCATGAAAGCTTAATAAAATATATGAAAACAGAACTGGTTATAGAAAAACATTAAAAAATAATAGTTCTCGCATTGATAGCATTTTTTACCCGTAACAACCTTTCATATTATGCCATTTTGATTCTCAAGCCTTCTACACACCCTCCTAAAGTAATCTAATCAAATTCGATTATAATGATCATGAAATCAAACTAGACAAGCACAAAGGGAACATAGTATCTTCTTTCAAAATCGAACATGAAAATAAACAAATCAACTTTAAAATTGATGCATTCATCCACAAAATGCATCCGCAACACTCCACAACCATCTTCAAACAATCTTGCTCATAAATCTACTATATTTAATCCAAATGATGACTCTTGATCCACGAATCCTTTATTAAGCACTAGACCATGGATACAGGTAGTGAAGGATAAAAAAAACCCCACGTATTCATTCAATAAGAATCGAGAATCAAATTATAATTACGGAATGAAAGTAATCACATGTCAAACATGAAACGTAATGTGTGATTGATTTAAAAGAAGTCAAATCAAGGTTGTGTCGGGTTTGTTGGACCTTTATCAAAGTTGTTTAACCATTTAAACAAGAAAAACACAACGGATTAAAGCCTTAATATATGGATTCATAATCTGAAAAATAAGGTTCTTTACTTTGTTTTAACAAACCCAAGAACATAGGATCGATTATATGTGTTTGAACAAGCTATCAACAATAAATAACAACCAAAAGAAACCGTGGAACTACCTTCCAAGGCTGCCCAAAACGTTGATGAACTACCTTCCAAAAGGCTGCTGAAAAACGGATTTGGATGAAGATGGGGCTGCTCTTGAATGACCAAAACACCAAGGTAGATGTCCTCAAGATTCCATACCCACAAGCATGATGCAAAACACCTTTCTTGCTAGGATTTGTGCACCAAAATCGCAAGAACCATGCTGCAGGAAACCGATTTCCAGCAATTGTTTTCTTCTTTGATGAGAGAAAAATGTGTCTTGCATGTATGAGAGAGAGAGAGAGAGCTGAAATTGGAGAGTGTGTCTAGTGTTAATGGAGTGTAGTTTCAAGATAGCCAAATGACCAATAATACCCCTTAAAGGGGCGGCCGAATCTAGCTTTTAAAATGGGTTCCCTCCCATTTTAAACATCCACACAATTGTTAACTAGCTGCATTGTTAGTTATATAATTAACCTTTTAAATATATAACTTAAACACACACTCTTATTATTTGATGTTATTTAACAAACTTAAATAACATTACACATAATGTCCATGAACAAAATATCCTTATAAGTTGTTCTTTCTCACATACAATTTATTTAGAAAACCCATTTTCTAAATTGGTGCAATGATTTAATTGCATGATCATATCATCAATTAAATACATATTGGTGTTTGCTAAACTTGTTATTGGGTATGACCCGACTTGGATCATGACGTACTAACCACATCAATATTCTACGTGTCTTGGGCATAAAGAAGCCAACAATCTCCCACTTGCACAAGACTCATAGAAGACTGATGCAAGCAGTAAATACCGCCTAACAACGGTTTACTACCTTTAATACGCATGACTTAGAAGCCATTCAGTAACATTATCCCCTTCAAGTATCCAACTTGAAATGTTTTAGGTGAATTAATCATTTATCCTTTTGTTACAGATGTCATGTAAAATCCAAGGACACAGAATGATCATTCCTTGTTGATTTAACTTAATCAGGCCTTAGACATCATGCTCTCAACGAATAAGAGGAACAAATTTCATCTTGACTACATACATTTCTCACAATCACCTTATGTCATACCTAAACATAGCCTTTTGTACTGACCATTATTTCAGAGCAGCGAAGAACTAGCTCAAGGTATAACACTTGGTGAATATCAAAACCCAATATGTATCTCAGGTCGGAGGATACCAAATGATATTCGTCTTTACTCAAATTTACTTATGATCAATCAATAAGATTCCATGTAGTAAGATTTGAGACGCGGGTCAGTCCAATATTCGTATCCCACGAATATCTATGAACCTTGGTAGCAACCAATTGCTCTATATTCATGCCTTATGAATATCCACCAATCCAAGTTCATAATAGTCTTACGTTCATATTTGCTCCCACAAATATGACCGACTACGGACATTTAGAATAATAAACATATTCATGGATGTAAACATGCTAAAAGGAACATTACTCAAAATATCGTAATATATAAATGAGTTAAATATTACAATTGTTCCATATTAATACTAAACAAATCAATTCCAATCACTAGAATATAGAAGTCCTAAAAGTATGACTTTCATGCTTTGCCCTTTCAAGGAGCTTCGTGAGTGGATCCAAAATGTTTTGATCAAAGTGAACTTTGCGAATACATATCTTTCCCTTTTCAACTTCATCCCTCATGTAGTTGAATTTCCACTCATTGTGCCTAATCTTTTGATGTGCACAGGGTTCCTTGATTTGAGCAATCGCACCCTCTTTATCACAAAAGATTTCTAGAGGGCCTTGAATGGTAGAGACCACCCCTAGATCGGTGATAAACTTCTTTATCCATGCAGCTTCCCAAGTTGCTAATGAGGCGGCTATGTATTTAGATTCTGTAGTGGACAATGCTACCACGTCTTGTTTTGAACTCTTCCAAGACACTGTTCCTCCATTCTTAATGAAGACATACCCCAATTATGATCGAGAATCATCTCGATCAGTTTGGAAACTCACATCCGCGTAACCCTTTACAACGAGATCCTATTCATCAGATCCGTATATTAGAAACATATCCTTAGTCCTTCTAAGGTATTTCAATATACTTTTAACAGCCATCCAATGGCTATTACCTGGATTCTGCTGACATCTGCATGACATGTCCGGTCTAGTGCATATCATCGCATACATGATGGATCCTATAGCAGACGCATATGGGATATCCTTCATATGATCTTGCTCATCCTTTGAGCTTGGATATTGAGATGAACTCAATATTGTCCCTCTTTGAATAGGTACCATACCTTTCTTAGAGTTTTTCCATCTTGAACCTTTTCAAGAATTTATCAATGTATGCACTTTGGTTTAGACCTTTCAACTGCCTCGATCTATCCCTACAGATCTTTATTCCTAAAATATAGGCGGCTTCACCGAGATCTTTTATGGAAAAACGATTTCCAAGCCAGGTTTTAACACCTTCCATGGTTGGAATATCATTTCCAAATAGTAGTATGTGATCAACATACAATACTAAGAATGTAATTATACTCCCACTAGCCTTTTATACACACAAGCCTTGTCAGCGTTCTTGATGAAACCAAATTTCTTGATCTCTTCATCAAAACATTGATCCTAACTTCTCGATACTTGTTTCAATCCATAGATTGATCTCTTTAACTTGCATATTTTATTAGGATGTTTTGGATCGACAAAACCTTCAAGTTGAACCATATGGACAGTCTCTTCGAGATGTCCAATAAGAAAGGCGGTTTTGATGTCCATTTGCCAAATCTCATGATCATAATGAGCAGCAATGGCAAACAATATCCTAATAGGCTTTAGCATTGCCACAGGAGAGAAGCTTTCATCATAATCAACCCCTTGAGTTTAAGTTAAACTTTTGCTACAAGTCTTGCCTTATAAGTATCCAAGTTTCCATGCATATCTGTTTTCTTCTTGAAAACCCACTTGCATCCAACCGGTTTGGAGTTAGGTGGAGGGTCAACCAATTCCCAAACTTGGTTGTCATACATGGATTGCATCTCTACGTTCATGGCTTCCAGCCACTTGTCACAATCCGAATTAGACATTGCATCATGGTATGTAGTTGGCTCATCGGAGTCAACCACGTAGCATCCATCCATGAAAAATCCATATCTTTTCAGGTGGAATGCTAACTGTACCAGATCTGCAAACGTTTTGTGTGTATTGATCAACGTCTTGATCATCATCAACATCCTCATGTCGATTGCTAGTGTCAACCAAATGTGTATCGGCTTATGGATCTTGATCCTCATCAAATTCCACTGTTCTATACATCATTCCTTCTATAAGGAACTTGGCTTCCAAGAACTCTTCCTTTTGAGCAATAAATGCCTTTTGCTATGTTGGATCAAAGAAGTAGTATCCTATATAGTCATTTGGATATCCAACAAGTATACACTTATTGGATGGACTTTCCAGTTTGTTTTGGGTGTTAAGCTTAACATAAGCGTCATAACCCACTTTTAAATAAGATAGCGATGGAACTCTTCCATGCCATGTTTCAAAAGGTGTCGAATCCAATTTCTTGGTTTGGGCCATATTCAAAATACGAGCCGCGGAGAGTAGTGCGAAACCCCAAAATGATAGAGGTGGTGAGCTTATAGCCATCATAGATCGAACCATATCCAATAGGGTTTGGTTTCTCCTTTCAGACAAACCATTATGTTGTGGTGTTCTGGGAGGAGTAAGTTATGAGACAATCCCACAACTTCTTGGATGATCCTGAAAAGCCTCACTGAGGTATTCACCTCCTCTATCTCAATAGAGAACTTTGATAGTTCTATTGAGTTGATTTTCTACTTCATTCTTGTTGATTTTGAACATTTCAAAAGCTTCATGTTTATGTGTCATCAAGTACACATAACCATAGCGACTGTAATTGTCGGTAAAGTAATGAAGTATCTTTCACAATTCCTTGTCATTTTCTTAAAAGGACTACATGCATCCGAATGTATGATTCCTAATAAGTCTTTTGCCCTCTCGTTAGTACCACTAAAGGGCGACTTGGTCATCTTACCTTGTAAACGAGATTCACACTTATCAAATGAATAATATTCATTTGTTTTCAAAAGACCATTCTTTTGAAGTGTTTGAATCCGATTCTTGTTTATGTAACCAAGATGACAATGCCAAAGATAAGAATCACTTAAACCCATTTTAAGTTTCTTGGTGCATGATTGGTATAATGTGTTATTATAGGATGAATCATCATGAACCAATTCATAAATACCATTAAAAGGCATAGCCTTGAAATAATATACATCATCCATATAAACATATGTACCATCGTTTACAAACTTTAAATCATAACCATATTGATTTAAAAGGGAAACTGAAATTATGTTCCTAGTCAAACTAGGAGCATACAAAATGTTTTGAAAAACAACTTCCAAACCATTTGAAAGTTTCAAAACATAGTCTCCTTTCTTAAAGTGCTTATTTCTTTTGAACCCTTGCAACAGATTGCAAATGTGAGTTCCACACCCGGTATCTAATACCCATGTGTTTGAAGAAATAACATTTAAGTCAATATGGATCATGAAAGTTGTACCTGAGGTCTGCCCAACATCCCTCTTGTTTCTCAACTCTTTGAGATAGGTTGGATAATTCCTTTCATGTCCTATCTCACCACACTCACAGCATGGATCGTTTTCCGTTACCTTAGGCTTCATAAGCTTAGGCTTTAGAGGTTTCGCTTTAACCTTCCCTTCCCTTTGCCTTTGAGTGCTCCTTTCCTTTGGCAACATTTGCCTTAGGACCGAGGAATGGCCTTTTCCTATTGCTTCCCTCATTGATCGAGAGAACAAGTAGAACCTTTCTGCCCATCCCCGCCTCAGCTGTTTTGAGCATTGCGTGAAGCTCACCAATGCTCTTGTCCCATCCGTTCATATTGTAATTCATTATGAACGTCTCAAACCTTTTAGTTAGGCCATTAAGGATCAAATCCGTGGCCAACTCCTTTGAGACAGGACAGTTAAGCCTTTCAAGGCGATCAATGTGGCTTTTCATCTTAAGTGCATAAGATGATACCGATTGGGTGTCTTCCATGAGACACGCATGAAGCGCTCGAACCATTTCGAAGCGCTCTACCCTAGCTTGTTAAAGGAACATTTCCTTCAATTGGGTAATCATGTCATATGCCCCATGATGCTCCAAGTCCTTTTGGAGTTCGGGAATCATAGTTCCCAACATGAGACATGATATCTGCATGGAATCCTCAGTATACTGAAGCCAATCGTTATAGGCCTCAACATCCTCGGGGTCGGGTTAGTTAGGAATAGGATCGTTAAGGAAATGGGCCCTTTTCTAAAATAGTTCTCGATGATAGGGTATAGACAGTCGGGGTGGTAGCATTATTGTTTGTGGCCATTCTACAAAATTTACAAAGTTCTTATTAGTATTTCTGAAAAATTTCATTTTAATTATTAATACCCTTTTATGTCTCATAGATAATTAATAATTAAAATCTAGAATCCAACGTTACATTCAAATAATGGTTAGGTGACCTTTATCCCATTATTTAAATTAACAAGGTAGTCAACATTTGACAATTGCAACCTTTTGCAACTTCTAGTCTTTATGGGATCGGTTAAACATCTTATGTTTGGTTGGCATGTTTAATCCCATCAACACCATTGTACGCCATGCTTCGGTGACCCTATGCACATGGTTTCCAATTCAAGTCGTCCTACTTACACACACGTGTGAGTTTACACATACAAGTGGTTAGGTGACCTTTATCCCACAAATATGTTAAGCCCACCTCAAAACACAAGTTCCCTAAAAGTGGTTAGGTGACCTTTATCCCACAAATAGTTCTTAAGTGATTCGAGTGTCGTGTAAAAGGATGGTGTTAAACTTGTTTCCAAAGGGATTTTAGTTTTCATTAATTCTAGTTTTGAAAACACTATGTACCTTGTATTTGCATGCTTTCAAATACAAGGTATCCTATGGTTCATTTTTTTATAAAACCTCTTTTATTAAATCATTAACCCTTTTAATAACTTTTATTAACATATTAATGATTAAGAACCATAAATTTTCAGCTTGTTAAGTTTGCTAATGAGTTTGTTATGCATATCCAAATATCAAACCACAATCATACAACAAACAACCAAACAAGCATAATCATACAAACATATGTGCATAACCATAGCCACTAGATTGACTACACTTGTTTGCCATCACAAGTGTTGTCATAAGGTCTTTCCTAAGGGTTAACAATGACACATCATATGTGTCCATGAAATCCCACTTGATTCCACATCCAAATGCTTCAAGTGTCCATGTCTCTTGTGTCCTTCCTTTTGGGTCTTTGTCTTGTGCATCTTCTTTTACAAAATCATATCCTAATACAATTTTCTAATAAAAGAAATGCACCTATTCTATTTATTACATAACCAAATGAATAAATAAATTACAACCCAAATACAAACACAAATGAAAAGATTACAACCCTTTGAATGAATACAACTAACATGACAAAATCACAATCAACCAAATCCAAAACACACATGGTCAAGGCTATGTTATGCACTAAAATATGTATCCATATATATCATTTCAAGAACAAAATGAACCCCTTTTATAACCTTAAAGTTCTGGCCAACATGAACCAAAACATTTAGGTTATGTCCAAAACAACACAATCAACCATTTGATGTCATCCTTTCAAGATTTAATCATAAGCATGCAAGATATAACCTTGAAAGGCTGGGGTATCATCATATCATCACAAAACAGCCCTAATTTGGTTGTTAAAACCCTATAAAACCAAATTTACAAGGATAATTGAAGCTAGTCATCCACATATCCGGCTCTAGATGCCAATGTCGGTTTGTTGGACCTTTATCAAAGGTGTTTAACCATTTAAACAAGAAAAACGCAGCGGATTAAAGCCTTAATATGCGACTGAACATCATGCGACTAGACCAATGCGAATGAACTCCCATGCGACTGAACCTCCAATCGTGCGAATGGACCTTTAATCGTGCGATTGGACACTATGCGAATGGACCTATGCGACTAAGCTCTCAGTCGTGCGAATGAGCACCTACGCGGCTGAGCACTTGTGCGACTGGGCTCTCAGTCGTATGACCTGTCATGCGACTGGACCCCAGTCGTGCGATTGAGCCTCAGTAGTGCGATTGGACTTCAGTCATCCCTCAGTCGGCCGATTGGCCCTCTAGTCGCCTAGCCCTAACTGGGCGCAAACTGCAGTTCATCCCGAACTGCAGTCGCGATTTCCGACCTCCAAACCCTTCCAATCTCATTCTAAGCCCAAATCAACCCTCCTAAACCTTAGGGAAGCATACTATGACACCATTCAAGCACACACAAGCCTGAAATTGCACTCTAAACACACTATACACAATCACACCCAAATGGGTCAAATACACACATTTTCAAAACTGGTTTTTATGTGTTCCAGCCCCAAAATCATTCAAAACATGTAAAAGAGGGATCCTAGAACTCACACAAACTAGAATAAGATGAAGAGCTTCGTTTGACTAGCTATACGACGAATTTCAAGCCCGAATCACCACTTTTCTCTTCTTTTCTCTTCTTCATCCTTCTTTCTCTCTTCTCTCTTTTGGCTGTGTTTTCTTAAGAGTGGGGAGGAAGTGGCTGCCCCCCCTCTTAATCCCCCATATTTACAACTTTTACCCTGTTTTGGCAAGTTTGGTCCCCCGACTTTGGACTTTATATCTTTTTCTTCTTTCGTCGGCTTTAAAGAAAATATCCGGGCGTTACAAGTCCACCCCCTTATATAGGTTTCGTCCCCGAAACCTGTTATTCCTCGAACAAGTGTGGGTAATGCTGTCTCATTTCCTCTTCAGTCTCCCACGTTGACTCGGATCCGTTCCTATGCTTCCACTGTACACGCACAAGAGGAACCACTTTATTCCTTAACCTCTTTTCTTTTCGATCGATGATCGCCACCGGTTGCTCCACATAATTGAGCCGTTCGTCTACTTCGATATCCTCCAGTGGAACGATCATATCCTCATCTGCCAAACATTTCCTTAGATGAGATACGTGGAATGTCGGGTGAATTCCACTTAACTCATCTGGTAACTCTAATCTATAGGCCACCTCCTACTCGAGCAATGATTCGGAAAGGGCCTATATACCTCGGGCTCAACTTGCCCCGCTTTCGGAACCGAATGATACCCTTCCAAGGTGAGACCTTCAACATAACCCGGTCACCCACCTAGATCTCAATCGATCTGCGTCGTTAATCAGCATAAGACTTCTGTCTATCTTTGGCTGCCTTCATGAAGGCCTTAATCGTTTCAAGCTTTTCAGTCGTAGCCTCAATCACCTCGACGCTCCCTAACTCTTTATGACCAATGTCACCCCAACATACGGGTGTCCTGCATCTCCTACCGTATAGCATCTCATAAGGTGGCATACCAATGATGGCCTGATAGCTGTTATTGTATGAGAATTCAGCTAACGGTAAGTGGTCGTCCCAATTTCCCCCAAAATCAATAACACATGCCCGAAGCATGTCCTCCAATATCTGAATGGTCCTTTCCGACTGACCATCAGTTTGGGGATGATAAGCAGTGCTAATATGTAACCTCGTCCCCATGGCGTCGTGGAATTTCTTCCAGAATTTGGATATAAACGGGTGTCACGATCAGACACGATAGACACCGGCACACCGTGACGAGTCACAATCTCTTTAATGAAAAGATCCGCTAACCTCTCAGATGAATATGTCTCGCGCATCGGTAGGAAGTGAGCAATCTTCGTCAAGCGGTCAACAACCACCCATATAGAATCATACCCTTTTTGGGTACGCGGTAGCTTCGTAATAAAATCCATGGTGATGTGCTCCCACTTCCATTCCGGTATATCCAAAGGTTGAATCTTCCCATACGGCTTTTGATGCTCTGCCTTCACTTGCAAGCAAGTAAGGCACTTACTCACATACTCCACCACGTCACGCTTCGTACCCGGACACCAATAATCTTTCTTCATGTCTTGGTACATCTTTGTAGCACCTGGATGAATAGAGTATCGAGTCTTTTGAGCTTCATCCATAATCTTCACTCGTAGATCCCCAAGACGAGCAATCCACATTCGCCCAAATCGGGTTCTAACACCAAATGTGTTTTCACCCAACTCCACTACCAGACCTCTCATTCTTTCAGAGTTAAGATGATCTTCTTTTAAGGCATCATCTTGAAACTCCTTGACCTACTTCATCACATCAAGGTCATGATCAGCTGGTACGCCTTCACCCGGATCAGCTCGGGCCTTTCCTTTCGGCTAAGGGCATCCGCCACCATGTTGGCTTTGCCCGGATGATAATGGATCTCGCAATCATAATCCTTTATGAGCTCCAACTAGCGCCTCTGCCTCATATTCAGGTCTTTCTGTCGAAGAAATACTTCAAGCTCTTGTGGGCAGTGAAAATGGTGCACTTCATCCCATACAGGTAGTGCCTCCAAATCTTTAATGCAAAGACCACTGCTGCTAGATCCAAGTCATGAGTAGGATAGTTAACCTCATGAACCTTTAACTGTCCGGATGCATAGGCTACCTTCCCCCTCTGCATTAACACGTACCCCAATCCCGAGTAGGAAGCATCAGAATAAACCACCATATCTTCACTTCCATCGGGTAACGACAACACAGGAGCTTGGGTCAATCTCATTTTCAATTCTTTGAACGCCTTCTCTTGAGCTTGACCCCATACAAATTTCACATCTTTCCGGGTCAACTTGGTTAGTGGAGAAGCGATCTTGGAAAAGCCTTGGATGAATCTTCTGTAGTAGCCCGCCAAATCCAAGAAACTGCGAATCTCGGATGGCGTCTTTGGAGACTTCCATTGCATTACCGCTTCCACCTTTGCCGGATCTACCATAATCCCCTCCAGATTCACCACGTGACCCAAGAATTGAACCTCGCGCAACCAGAACGCACACTTGGAGAACTTGGCATACAGTTTCTCCCTTCTCAACGTCTCCAACACTTCTCGAATGTGACCGACATACTCTATCCCGCTCTTTGAATAAATCAGGATATCATCAATAAACACAATCACTGACTTATCTAATATCGGCCGACACACTCGGTTCATCAGATCCATAGAAGCAGCTGGCGCATTGGTCAAACCAAAGGACATGACAAGAAACTCATAGTGACCGTAGCGCGTGCGAAAAGCTGTTTTAGGAATATCCTGCTCTTTCACCTTTAGCTGATGGTAGCCAGATCGAAGGTCGATCCTTGAAAACCAGTTGGCACCTTGAAGCTGATCGAATAAATCATCAATCCTCGATAACGGATACCGATTCTTCACTGTCAGCTTGTTCAGCTCAAGGTAGTCTATACACATCCTCATACTACCGTCTTTCTTCTTCACAAATAAGACCGGAGCACCCCAAGGTGAAATACTTTGTCTAATGAACCCCTTGTCAAGCAGCTCTTGCAACTGCTCCATCAATTCTTTCATCTCCGTTGGAGCCAACCGATACGGTGCTTTGTCAACGGGTTGGGCACCTGGTATCAGATCAATCTGAAACTCGATCTCTCAGTCAGGTGGCTCCCCTGACAAATCTTCAGGAAACACATCTGGAAAGTCACAGACAACCGGTACATTAGACAGTTGTGGTGTGGGCGTATCCACATCCTTCACATATAACAAGTAGGCACTACATCCACGCCTCATGCACTTTCCGCCACCGCCATTGAGATCACTTTAGGGATCGTCATGACCCGATCCCCATAAACAGTTACTGAACTCCCGTCAGGCGCTATCAAACGAATCATCTTCTTTCGACACACTATATTCGCCTCGAAGTCCGCCAACCAATCCATCCCAAGTACCAAGTCAAAACCACCTAAGGTCATCACAAATGGTCTAACCGGAAATTTACGACCCTCTAACTCCACATCACAACCCTCTATCAACTCTGAAATCCTGGTAGAGTTACCTATGGCAGTTTCTACATCAAATGGCGCATCAACACATCTACTACTAACAGGCAGTTTAGCACAGAAAGCAGTAGAAATAAAACTTCTACTGGCACCCGAATCAAATAACACAGAATCTAAAGTTTGGTTCACCAGAAACGTAACGGGCACAACATCAGGGTCCGTCCTAGCCTCCTCCTGCGTCATCGTGAATGCCCTGGCGTTTGCCCTCGGTCCTTCGTTCCCCGTCTTCTTCACGTCGGAACCCTCAGCCCTTGGCTTCTCACAGTCTTTACTCCTATGACCACTTTCCCCACAGTTGAAGCACCTCACGCCCCTACAATCTCTAGCCATATGACCAGGTTCCCACACTTGAAACAGACGTTCAACCTCCATCTACACTCGCCACTGTGCTCCTTCCCACATTTGCCACACTTTCTCGATCCCGTACCCGGTGTGGCCACACGGCGATCGTCCACCCGTGCCTTCTTGTTACCTGTCGAGGCATCACCCCGACCAAACCTTTTCCCATTTCAATTCCTATCACCACCACCCGTCCTACTACCTTCAGCCACCACCACTACATCCCTTTTATCATACAGTCTTCCCGCCAAGTCCACCGCCGACCTAAACGTGCTCGATCGGGCAGCATCATATGCCTGCGAATGTCCGCCGACAAACCTTGAATATACCTCTTGATCTTTCGCGATAGAGGTATCACCTGATCCGGCACCAGACGTGCCATCTCGTTGAACTTTGTGGTGTATTACTGGTGTGTCATCGTTCCCGCCTCCAGCTGCAGGAACTCCCTCTCGACCTTATCCATTTCCCGTTGAGGACAAAACTCGTCAATAACCAACTTCTTCAACTCCGACCACCTCATCCTCCCAATAGCTCTGCTACCCTCGGCTTGGACTATATTATCCCACCAGCATAGAGCCGAGTCCACAAAAGAATAGGGAGCAAACTTCACTTACTGATCTTCCCGGCACTCGCTGATATTTAGAACAACTTCCATTACCCTCACCCACCGGTGAGCAGCAGCAGCAGTGCCATTACCATCAAAAGTTGGGGGCTTGCATCGTTGAAAAGCCCCGTAGTTACAGCCTCATGCCGCCCCCGGCACAGGCTCTTCTTCCTCCTCCTCTTCTTCATCAGAAGGAACTGTTTCAGGCTCCGTTTGTTCCCGTCCTCCCGAGGACCGGTTCCTCTCCTTCCATTCTCCTTCCAGTACAAGCCTTTATCACTTCAGTCACCACAAACGGTAAGATCGTCTGCATGACCTGGTGCACCTCCTCCACTACAGCCTCCTTTACCTAGGCTCTCAAATTGGCGCTCTCGTCTACACCCTCCGGATGAGGGGTCTCGGGTTCTTAAGGAACCACCTTCTCAGCTCTAGGCCTGTCTCTTTTGGGCCGTGATGCAGCAACAAGCCCACCACGCGAGGCTTTGGATGATCTACCACCGGCCATCCTCTATCACACACTGAAAGATTCAAACACCAACATGGTCATTCAAGGGAATAGCTCAGTTTATGTCAAGTATAGTAAGTCCCTAATTACAGTGGCAAGTTGTGATTAGCCACTTACTTTACTCTTCGCACCCCGAGCATTACCTGTCCTGACTATATCAGTATCTAAATCTACCAGCAACACATAAACACATAACATGCGCACATACTACCGGTTAACATTAAGAAAATACCTGATGGCACGCAGCTACTCAGATTGGCATCCCATCCCTTTCCGTCCCATTTTCAGTTTAAGTTAAGGTTTATTTAGAAAATTTACCCGTTTCACTTAAACTTTGGCTCTGATACCAACTTGTAAGGCCCCGTTCCCGGGCACCTCACAGCTGGTCATCATCGCACTTAAAACACATCATTATGTAATCATTACATAAATCATGCAGCGGAAACTTTGAAATAACTCTTCAATTTACTATAAATGCTTTTACCAGTTAATACAACGTTAATCAGTTACAAAATATATTGTTATATTACATCGCAAAAGCATTATACAAAAGAATGCCATCCCAAACGAGCTGAGTAGCCGCCTCGTGCCATCCTCAGTAACACTACCTGCCAAATGGAAACACATAAAATGTCAGCATTACTGAGTGAGTTCTAGTTTTATAATAAAACATACTTTTCTTTCGTTAAACCGTTCTTTACATACATGTGGTCACACAACATACATACACATAGATAACATCATTATTATCTTCATCATTCATTCATTAGCTTTCGTTCATTTATCGTACCTCGTTAAGATTCACATTCGTTACTTTCGTTTACATTCATTCATAAACTCTTTCTTTCGTTTGTACGTTTCTTACTTTCATTCATGCATTCATTACATTCATTCGTACGTTCATTACTTTTAATGACATGTACAATACTGGAACATTGTGCACTAGTGCTGTGCTGGACCTGTGGTAATTAATCATGAACATTGTGCACGATGCTGATCCAGTCACCTAGGGCAAGTACATGCACCACATATCTTTCCTCTTTCGTTTTGGATCAATGCCATGTGCTATACCCCAAACATTGCGCACGAGTGCTGGTACTGGACCTGTAGTAATTAAATCACGAACATTTTGCACGAAGCTGATCCAGTCACCTAGGGTAAGCGGCAAGGATCCCGTACATATGGTCAATCATAAAGATTGAACCCAGTGTGCATCCTTCGGGGTAGCAAACCCGCACACCGTTGAGCTAACACCTTCATTGCGTGTGCACCTGCTTACATTTGCTTACAAGCCTTTCTTTCATTCATTCGTTCATTCATTAATACATGCATTCTTTCATTTTGTTCCTCTTTTCATTATCTTTCACTTTACGTTACATAATACTTTTCGTTTCATTCGTTAATCATAACACGTAAAGTTACGGGAAAGATAAACATACATCAAAACAAGGAACATCGACATTTAACAGTCATCAGTCATCACCATCATACATGGGCTACATCATACTTAACATACATACATCATGCATAACATGCAACGCTATCATCATCGTGCCCAACATAACTTCTAAAGCCTCGATGGCCATCTTAGATGTACTTACGGAACTACCACATCATTACTTACCCCTGCTCTTTCCCCCGAAAGTCAGTAATTAAACTATGCCTCTACACGTACACAACAGCCCTATTCGGGCGATTGGGCACCCTTCAGTCGCATGGCCTCCATGCGACTGAACATCATGCGACTAGACCAATACGAATGAACTCCCATGCGACTGAACCTTCAATCGTGCGATTGGACACTATGCGATGGACTCCTATGCGACTGAACCTCCAATCGTGCGATTGGACACTATGCGAATGGACTCCTATGTGACTGAACCTCCAATCGTGCGAATGGAACCTCAATCGTGCGATTGGACACTATGAGATGAACCTATGTGACTGAGCTCTCAGTCGTGCGAATGAACACCTGTGCGACTGAGCACCTATACAACTGGGCTCTCAGTCGTATGACCTGTCATGCGACTGGATCTCCAGTCATGCAATTGAATCCTCAGTTGTGCGATTGAACCTCAGTCATCCCTCAGTTGACTGATTGGCCCTCCAGTCACCTAGCCCTAACTGGGCGCAGACTGCAGTTCATCCCGAACTGCAGTCGTGAATTTCGACCCCAAACTCTTCCAAACTCATTCTAAGCCCAAATTAACCCTCCTAATCCTTAGGAAAACATACTATGACACCATTCAAGCACACACAAGCCTGAAATCACACTCTAAGCACACTACACACAATCACAGCCAAATGGGTCAAACACACACATTTTCAAAAACAGGTTCTATGTGTTCCAGCCCCAAAATCGGTTGAAAACAAGTATAATAGGGGTCCTAGAACTCACACAAACAAGAAGAAGAAGAAGAGCTTTGTTTGGACTTGCTACATGATGAATTTCGAGCCCGAATCGACCCGAATCAACCCTTTCTTCCTCTTTTCTTCCTTTCTCTCTTCTCCTCTCTTGTTTGGCTGAATTTTATGGGTGTGGGGAGAGGGTAAGGGCTGCCCTCTCCCTTAAATACCCCCACTCACCCGACTTTCTTTCATTGGTGAGTTTGGTCCCTCGACTTTGGAATTTATTTCTTTTCTTCTTTCGTCGTCTTCAAAATAGATAAATAACCGGGTGTTACAAGTCCACCCCCCCTATATAGGTTTCGTCCCCAAAACCTGTTATTCCTTAAACAAACGTGGGTAATGCTGTCTCATTTCCTCTTCGGTCTCCCACGTTGACTCGGATCCCTTCCTGTGCTTCCACTGTACACGCACAAGAGGAACCACTATATTCCTCAACCTCTTCTCCTTTCGATCGACAATACAGGTGCTTGGGACAATCTTGTTTTCAATTCTTTGAACGCCTTCTCTTGAGCTTGACACCATACAAATTTCACATCTTTCGGGTCAACTTTGGTTAGTGGAGAAGCGATCTTGGAAAAGTATTGGATGAATCTTCTGTAGTAGCCCGCCAAACCCAAGAAACTGCGAATCTCGGATGGCGTCTATGGAGACTTCCATTGCATTACTTCTTCCACCTTTGCCAGATCTACCATAATCCCATCCGGATTCACCACGTGACCCAAGAATTGAACCTCGCGCAACCAGAACGCGCACTTGGAGAACTTGGCATACAGTTTCTCCCTTCTCAACGTCTCCAACACTTCTCGAATGTGACCGGCATGCTCTATCTTGCTCTTTGAATAAATCAGGATATCATCAATAAACACAATCACTGACTTATCCAACATCGGCCGATATAAACTTATTTGTATCGTCTATGACATGTTATAACCATTTTCCAAAAATGTAATGCTTCAAATATTTTATCTAAGTTGATTTCTAATAAATAACGTTGTTACTTAAATCTCGTG
Organism: Flaveria linearis; assembly: GCA_024085815.1. Classification (NCBI taxonomy): domain Eukaryota; kingdom Viridiplantae; phylum Streptophyta; class Magnoliopsida; order Asterales; family Asteraceae; genus Flaveria; species Flaveria linearis. Next base: position 32,263,527 of record CM044009.1, on the reverse strand, counting down.
CCCAAACCATCCATTTAAATCAGATAATTATAACAAGTGGCGTTCATTTTCATTTTATAATTTATGTATTTTGTATAATTGGAGCTCAAGTAACACGCATATAGATTATAATAAAAATTCAAATGCGTTTCGCGTGCGATTATACCTTCCACTCGATTCACACTCACTAACCCACTCGTATTGCTCTTGATCTCATCATGTTCTTGTTGTTGACGACCCGTTGGCCTCAGTTGGCCATGCTTGACCGACACCCGACACGCCACCATATCACTCTAACACCACAACTACCATTATCAACTATAACAACCACAATCACACTATCGATCAACACCACTATACCACCACTTAAACATCATTTCAACCACGATTTTCACAATCAGCCTAACTGAATTCTAGACAATCATCAAAGCAGTCAATATCACAACCAAACTTGAAATCCCACAACTAAGAATCACAACCACATCCATCTTCACCATTACCGTGAGCCACCACCATAACCGACACACCATCGCAACAACCATCAAACCAGCCTTCGTTATCACCATTAGCCACCACTATAACCCCTAACCTACATCACTACCATGGCTTCTCAATCACCACTTGCAAGCACCATCAACCATTACCAACCAACACGATTACCATGACCAACAACAACCGCAGCACCACGTTCGTCCACCACAGCCAACATAACCATCGCCACCATCACGGACCATCACCACTGCAGCAGCCATCACCGGCAGCCACCAAAACAGCACCATCACCACGGCCATCAGCAACCACAGCCACCATCACAACCATAGTCGTGGTCGACAACCATGCTTTAACAGCCACAACAACCATTGACAGTCACCATCTCGACTATTATCATCACCACCTAAACCCAATAACCACCACAATAATCACCAACTTACATCATCACCACTACCATCACCCTTGCCTTACACCATCGTCACCTTACCATCACCACACAGCCGCACCATGTATGCCTTCACAGCAACTACAACCACGATCACTACCAAAACCACCATCGCGACCAACAACCACAGCCGGAATCACAGTCCACCACCATCATCGCGCCTTGCCACCGCAACACCTACGACCTAGCTACGGTACCATACACCAACAGCAATCACCATCGCAGCCGCAATCATCACCCCCAGTGTCTAGATCCGGAACTACCTCCACCCTCAACCTCATCAATCGCAGCCACGTTTCACCGTAGGGGGGTTCTCAAGACCACCTACCAGCAGTTGCGACCGACACCCATCACCAAATCGACCACCATAGGAGTTAAGAACCACCGTTAGGGCCGTTCGTAACCACCACCAAGCTCCATCGTCTTCGCAGCCCATCTGCAACGGTCGCCTTCTTCCTTGATTCCCGTCGATGCGCTGCCTAGTGGGATAAATCAAGGTTGTTTTTGAGTTCAGGGTGTCGAGGGGGAGCAGGGAGTGGCATTCACTCGCCGGCACTCGCCGGAGAACTTCACCGACGGTCGGAGAAACAGCCGAATTCGAAGAAGGGGGGTGGGGAAGGTCGCGGCTGTGTCCGCCTCCTTCTCTCTCTTTCTGATTTTTGTTTCAAAACCCTAAAACGGAAGATTAGGTTGTTTATATACTAGGTTAGAGAAACGGGTTCGTAAAACAGTTCGCACACGCTCGATTAAATTGCACGTACGTTAAAACTTCGCTTCTCGCTAGATTCCGTTATAGAAAACGTTATAAATATTCTGAGATTAATAATTTTATCGTATTTAGAACATGTCGCAACATTAAACGAGTTTGTAAATTACCGCGTTTTTAACACGTTCCGCGGTTTTACGCGTTTTTATCGAATGAGCATTAATATTATCATTTTACTATCAAAATACATGCAATAAAGTATTAAACTAATATTTTGTGCATTAACTTCCCACGTTGGTCACGTTAAAACCTTATCTGTCGAATTCTCGGGTTTTGACCTAATTCTAGATCCGGTTCACGTCACGGTCGCATTTCAGAATGCATTTATTCCGGACAACGTATCACTTACCAAATTTACTATGTTATGATAATAAACAATGGTTAGACGAATATTTACGGAGTTACGAGGCTCGGTGGTCACAACAGGCGTCAGTTAAATGCCGACGAAACCGATATTCGTGTTTCGCTTACGTATTTCCATTGCTTATGGATGTTTGATGAAAAATCTTTTAGCAAGCATTATTTATGATATTAGTTAAGGTTAAAAATGATTTAGCTTGGATAACAAGCCATTTTATGAATTTCTGATAGAATTCAGACGTTAGTACGCGTTAAATTGCCGGATTTTACCCGGTATGGGTTCTGAATCTGTTTTTAGCTTGGATCTTTCCATAGTTATTTCAAATCACCTAATAATTCATTGTTTCATGGTTTCTTGTTTAATTAGTTCCTAAACATGTATTTGGGCCTTAAATGGGCCTTTTATAAGTTCGGGCCCTTATGGGGCTTATTGGGCCCAAAAACGCTAGTTTCGTTTTTGCAAGATTTCTTTGGTAAGCCCAAATCAATCCGGACCTTTATTGGGTCTATAATACATTAAGTTTTCTAATTGGGCTGGATTTCAGAGGTGTTACATTCTCCCCTCCTTTAAGAAATTTCATCCTCGAAATTTTTGTACTCCTAACATTGTTTTTGAGTGTGATACAATCATAGTATGAGTCCTGAGGATTCAAAACTACCAACCTAAAACTAAGAAGTTTTCCCGATTGCTAAAAATGAAAAGGTTAGGCCACACACGAAGGTCTTCATCTTTCAAGGCCTCCTTCTTAGTTCTCAACTTTCTTCCGAAAGATTTCTTCGATCTCTTCCTTCCATTATTTCTTCTTAAAGGGTTAAGTCTTTTCTTCCACTATGTGCTTCTTCGAGTATGCTTCTTTTTTTCTTTTTTTTTCGGGAACGGTTCTATATCATAATATCAGTCTTCGAGTAGATCCATTCATCTTATCAGACGCATGTCAAGAGTTTCCCGATATAGGATGTGCCATAAACTCTCGGGAACCAACGCTAGGAGAATTTACAAGTTCAAGAAATGATACAGCGAAGGCAATAGAAGAAAAGTCTAACTGTAGGCTATCTGCATTCGTCAAAGAGGGTAAGCAGATACCAATGCGGTCAAGACTTGTTCTCTAGCATTTGGTAATACGGATGTCTTAGGACAATGCGGATGATGGCCTCCTATCCACACTTGTCAATGCGGTTGACATTACCGATTGTCGATCACCCTATTGTGCTTGGTCTAGTATTCTGATGTGTAATTGGTAATGTCACGCCGATAATGTATCCAGGTGCATCTTTTTATTTTATGGAAGTTTCCAGTTCATGCTTAATGTAGCTCTCCATATATTTCCTTAGCTTCATCACGCGACTAGAAAATTGTCTTGTACTGTTGCATCAACACACATCTGAAACTTTCTTATTCGCGCCCAAACGAATTCTGGATTTTCCCAAGGATAAAGATGCCAGTCGTATAGCTACACGAGTGAAGTTTTTACTAATCCTTCCATAATTTTCGCCTAAACCTAAGCATTGACGCATGTCAATTGGGTTTTTACTTCTTCCCGGAATTTTATAGCCTCGCATTCTAGCGAATTGTCTCGAATTTCATGCTCATTAGTAGTGACAAAATGACAGACCTATCTAGTATGGCTTACAAATCCCATCCATGAGACTCCTGAATACTGTGAAATGTGTAGGTCCTCCCACACGGGCTTGACCACAACCTTTGTACTTGCCATATCTTGTTTTTAACAGCTACTTTTGTAATGTCGTTTTCCTTATAATCACGGCTAATAACAATTAGGATGTAGGTAGCGTCTTGCAATTGATTAAGCAGGTGAACATCTCTAGGGAGAGGGTATCACTTATCCTTGGTGACTTTATATAGCTCTCAGTAGTCTATCTATACTTGGAGCATTCTATTTTCCTTCCACAAAGAGTATTAAGTTTCCTCTAGGTGACATACCAGGTCTTATGGACTGTTTATCTAACAGCTCTAGAATCTTCTTTTCTTCCACCAGCTCCTTAATATAAGTTTCAAGTACAGCACCTCCATACATATATTACTTCTATTTTCCAACTCAATTCCCTTAAGAGCAACCTCAACTGTTGTCTTAAGCTACAGAATTTTTGCAACCGTTTCCACTAATTTGTTCATAGTGCTTCCCAACTAAGATCAACCTTCTAGATGACCTCTTCCTCGGTCCACATTCTTCAATGTAACTGCGCACTGTAGAGGGTCCATTCGTGAAGCAAGTAACTCTATTTAGATTCTATTTCCTTATAAGCATATCGATTGTTTCAACGAGATATAGGGAGTAGGACTTTTGCTCGAATTTCCGATGGTACGAAGCGTTCTAGGGTAAGGTATTAGAGAATCAATTTAGGAGAGGTTTAAAATTTAAAGAGGATTAACACCAACGCTTACGATTGGGGATGATTATGCAGACTTTCTTTGTCTACAATCTGATGCATGTTTATCACTTCGTTGTAGTTGGATCTCAAGTGATTTAACACATGAGATTCTTGTAGCTGATCTTCTATGCTTCTTAATACATCTTTTGGAGCAATACCATCCTTTAAGTTCAACCATGAGTCTTCCCATGAATTCTTCATTATTATCGACCGCATCGATTCGAACTAGTTTAGGACTTTATCAAGGTGCTTGCTAGCGTAAGGAGGCTAATTACCACTCTAATAACTTATCGTATAGTTCGAGATCGTATTCTACTTCAGATCTTCACACTCGAATCACAAACTTATCACTCAAATAGTAGAGATCTCCGAGTAGAGACGACTTACAAGGTTTTAAAGTTTTCCGCATCGGCTATCACGCGTTTTCAACGATAAGGGTCATGATAGTGGGTTTAGGGTGAGTAGCACCACTCATTAGATGTAACACCCGCATTTTCTTTTTAAAGAAATAAAAGAATAAAATGGAAAGAAAGAGGAAGAAATGAAAGTCAACCTAAAGTTGAGGGGTAAAAAGTGCTAAAAGGACAAAGAGAATAAAAGTTGGTGAATAAAGGAGTATGGCCGCCCATTTTGGCCTGTCAAAAGCTCTCATTCGGTTTTTAGAGAGAGAAACAGCAGAGACTTCGATTTTTAGAGAGAGAAAGAAGAAGAATTCGAATTCAAGGTTAGAATTTATGTTTTTAAGTTATGTTTCGGCTAAGAAACCGAGAATGCATGTTCTTATGTGTGTGTTTCTGTGTTCGGGTGTGTTCATTCGGGTTTTATAGGTGTTGAACTTGTAGCAAACGGGTTTTTGAAGAAGTCATACTCGAGAGACTGCTAAGGTGAGTTCTAGACCCTGGTTTTTACTTGTTTTAAACTCTTTTGGGGCTGAAAATGTATTAAATGACTTTTACTATGTTTATCTATTGATACCCGTATGTATTTTGGCATGATTGATGATGTTCATTAGATGTTTATGTGTAGTCCATGCTTAGAAGGACCTTAGTAAGCTTAGAAAAGTTAGGCTTGATGTTTGGGTTTGAAAATGTCATAGTAATAAGTTGGACAGAAGGTTGATGAGCCTAGACAGTACTCATACGCCCAAAATTTGCCTGGGAAATGTTCTAAGTAGGATCATGAGTCCAAATAGTTCTCATGAGCCCAAACAGTACCTAATACGCCCATGACTCATGAGCCTTAATAGTGCTCATGTGCCTGAAAACGACTTAGAAAAGTTAAGTGTAAGGTGATGTGCCCGAACAGGGCTCTTACGCCTGAAAAATAGACTTAAAAGTCAAAGTGCAAGATGATAAGCCTAAACAGTATCCTTGTGAGTCTGAACAGTGGTCTGTGCCTAGAAAAGTAAGCCGGACGACTAAGTGTAGGATCATGTGCCCCAACAGTGCTTATGCGCCTGAATGGCTCATACGCCTAAAGTGAAAATATTTCTAAGTGTAGGCTGGTGAGCCTACATAGTGATGGAAAGTCTGAACAGGGCTCATGCGCCCAAACACTTAGAATTTTTACAAAAATTTTTTGGGAGTCTGTGCTTTATGGTTTTGACCAAGGTTGACTTAGAGCTTATTAATGATGATGTTTCATGCATGATATGATTACTTATGATTGTTCCTTAATATAGTTATTGCTACTACTATTATTACTTATAGTATGTGACTTTACGTGGTATGCTATTATCGTAACGTAAAGTATATCGTAATAATAAAGTGAAAGAGCAATAAAGCAAAGAAGAGAACATTAATAAAATGTTAATATGTCTTGCAAGCACATAGGAGGGACACGACCGTGTTGTCGTTAGCTCAACTGTGTTGCGGGTTAGCTACCCATTATGCACACAGGGTCAATCAATTGAGATTGGCAGGACCTTTGTAGCGTGCCCTGGGTGATTGGGTCGGCCTTGTTCATAGTACACATAGCCCTTTCGAGGGATACAGTTGACCCTTTCAAGGGGATACACATAGCCCTTTCGAGGGATTCAGTTGACCCTTTCGGGAGGATACACATAGCCCTTTTGAGGGATACAGTTGACCCTTTTGGGGGGGATACATATAGCCCTTTCAAGGGATACAGTTGACCCTTTCGGGGGATACACATAGCCCTTTCGAGGGATACAGTTGACCCTTTCGAGATATATAGATGGCCCATCACCCGTTTTCCATCGCGCAAATAGTTGGGGCATTGCGCACTGGTCCACATAGGCAGTGGAACATAAAGTTAAAAAGTTTACAGACAAGGCATACAGTACAGAGAACGAACAATATTTGTTCATACAGTTAATGCGTGCTCGCATACATAGTACAAAGTTGTAATCTACAGAAAATTGGCAGGTAATTATTGCTGAGGATGGCACGAGGGTGAAGCTACTCGGTAGGGAAAGACTGACATCCATTCTTAATAGAAGTCACTGTTGTTTGGTAATGCAGTTAAACTATTCTTTTGTAACTGATTAACCCCAGGTGTATTGCTTAGTAACAGTGTCATTAATGAAATGAATGGCTTTTGTTAAAATAATTCCGCTGCTTAAATTTTTAAACCTATAATGTTTATTTTAATTACTGCTGTGAATGACCAACTGTAAGGTGCCCGGGATCGGGGCCTTACAAGTTGGTATCAGAGCCAAAGTTTAAGCGAAACGGGTAAATTTTCGAAAGAAACCTAAACTAAACTGAAAATGGGACAGAAGTAGGGATGTCAGCCCGAGTAGCTACGTGCCATCAGGTATTTCTTTTCATAAAGTTAACCAGAATTATGTGTGTGTGCTATCTGATTACGTGATCATAGTAGATTTAGATACTGATGTAGCCAGGATAGGAAATGCTTGGGGTGTAAAAAGTAAAGTAAGTGGCTAATCACAACTGGCCAGTGTAATTAGGGACTTACTATACTTGACATAAACTGAGCTATTACCTTGAATGACTGTTTTAGTGTTTGAATCTTATAGGTGCTTAGGAAATGGCTGGGAAGAAATCTTCCAAGGCTTCTAGAGGCAGAGGTCGACCACATACGACCAGGAGTGGTGCTAAGGCCCCTGAGACGACTCATGAGAACCCTGAGGTTCATGACCGGACTGAAGGAAACGAGAATGCCAGCCTGAATGCCTCAGCTCGGGAGGCGATTGCTGATGAGGTGCACCAAGTCATGCAGACCGTCCTACCGTCTGTAGTGACTGAAGTCATCCGGGCTGTGAGGAATGAGGAAAGGAAGGAGAAGGGGGACAGGAAAGGATCGACTGGGAAGGAAAGCAAGGGAGAGGAGGAATGACCAGAGCCTGAAACAGTATTGTCCGATGAGGACGAGGATGATGCGGTAGGGGTGACAACTAAGGGATGCAGTTATGGGGCATTCCAGAGGTGCAAGCCCCCGACTTTCGATGGCAATGGCGATGCTGCTGCCGCTCACCGTTGGGTGAGGGAGATGGAGGCAGTGCTAGAGATCAGCGAGTGTCACGAAGATCAAAAGGTGAAGTTCGCGACTCACTCTTTTGCCGACTCGGCATTGTGTTGGTGGGACAATATTGTCCAAGCTGAGGGTACTAGAGCCATCGGGAAGATGCGATGGAGGGAACTGAAACAACTAGTGATGGAGGAGTTCTGTCCTCATAGAGAACTTGACAGGATCGAGAGGGAGTTCCTGCAACTTGAGGCGGGGACCATGACCCACCAACAGTACACCACCAAATTTAATGAGATGGCGAGACTGGTGCCGGATCAGGTGACGCCAGTGTCTCGAAAGATTAACCGGTATATTCAGGGACTGCTAGCTGACATTCGCAGGCACATGATCGCTGCTAGACCAAGCACCTTTAGGTCGGTAGTGGATCTGGCTGGGAGGCTCTACAATGAAAGGGAAGTGACTGTGGTGGAACTGTAGAAAACCGGTGGTGGTGACCGGAGTTGGAATGGAAAGAGGTTCAGGCGGGGTGGTTTCACCCCGAACAACAAGAAGACGAGAATGGATGACCGTAGGGTGGGGTCGTCCAGCTCGGGGTCGAAGAAGTGTGGCAAGTGTGGAAGGGAGCATCCTGGTGAGTGCAGAATGGGGATGAACGTATGCTTTAGGTGTGGCCAGCCTGGCCATATCGCTAGAGACTGTAAGAAGCTGAGGGCGGAGAGCTCTGGAGTTGGAAATAAGAAGCCGGAATAAGGAGGGCAGAGGGAAAGTGCTAGAGCTTACACCATGACCGGGAAGAAGCCAGAGTGGATCCCGATGTCGTGTGAGGTATGTTTCTAGTTAATCAAACTTGTGTCTCTGTATTATTTGATTCTGGTGCTAGTAGAAGTTTCATTTCTACTACCTTTTGTGCTAAGTTGTCTGCTAGTAGTAGGGGTATTAGCGAGCCTTTTGATGTAGAAACTGCTACCGGTAAGTCCACCAGAGTTATTGATGCAATAGAAGATTATGCCATAGAATTAGAAGGTCATAGGTTTACTGCTAAATTACATGTGATGCCCCTAGGTGGATTTGATGTAGTGCTAGGGATGGATTTGTTAGCAACCTATGAAGCGAATATTATGTGTCGTAAGAAGATGATTAGACTGACGGCGCCTGACGGAAGTTCGGTGACAATATATGGCGATCGGGTTACGACGATTCCAAAAGTAATTTCGATGGCGGTGGCGCGGAAATGCATGAGACGTGGATGTAGCGCTTATTTGACCTACGTGAAGGATGTGGACACGTCAACACCACAATTGTCTTATGTGCCGGTTGTGTGTGACTTTCCCGATGTATTCCCAGAGGACCTATCGGGCGTGCCACTTGATCGTGAAATCGAATTTCAAATTGACTTAATACCCGGTGCCCAACCTGTCGCTAAAGCACCGTATCGATTAGCTCCAACTGAGATGAAGGAGTTAATGGAGCAACTGCAAGAGTTGCTCGATAAGGGTTTTATCAGACCGAGTATCTCTCCATGGGGTGTTCCGGTCTTATTTGTGAAAAAGAAGGACGGTAGCATGAGAATGTGTATCGACTACCGTGAGTTGAACAAACTGACGATAAAGAATCGATACCTGTTACCGAGGATTGACGACCTGTTCGACCAGCTCCAGGGTGCCAGTTGGTTCTTGAGAATAGGTCTTCGATCTGGCTACCATCAATTGAAAGTAAAGGAGCAGCACATTCCTAAAACAGCTTTTCGTACGCATTATGATCACTACGAGTTTCTCTTTATGTCCTTTGGTTTGACCAATGCGCCAGCTGCTTTTATGGATTTGATGAATCGAGTGTGCCGACCAATGTTGGATAAATCAGTGATTGTGTTTATCGATGGTATCTTGATCTATTCAAGGAGCGAAGAAGAGCATGCCGGTCACATTCGGGAAGTGTTGGAGACGTTGAGAAAAGAGAAACTGTATGCTAAGTTCTCCAAGTGTGCTTTCTGGCTACACGAGGTGCAATTTTTGGGTCATGTGGTAAATACGGAGGGAATCATGGTGGACCCAGCAAAGGTTGAGGCGGTGATGCAATGGAAGTCTCCTAAGACGCCGTCCGAAATTCGTAGCTTCTTGGGATTGGTGGGCTACTACAGGAGATTTATTCAAGACTTCTCCAAGATAGACTCACCTTTGACTAAGTTGACTTGCAAGGATGTGAAGTTCGTGTGGGGTCTAGAGCAGGAGAATGCCTTTGAGGAGGTGAAGATGAGACTAACACAAGCTCCTGTCTTGACATTGCCCGAGGGGAGTGAAGACTTAGTGGTATATTCGGATGCATCCTACTCTAGGCTAGGTTGTGTATTGATGCAACGTGGAAAAGTAATAGCTTATGCATCCCGGCAACTGAAAACCCACGAAGTCAACTATCCCACACACGATCTAGAACTAGCTGCGGTGGTTTTCGCGTTGAAGATTTGACGGCACAATTTATATGGGACAAAGTGCAGCATCTTCACAGACCACAAAAGCTTGAAGTACTTCTTCGAGCAGAAGGATCTGAACATGAGGCAGAAGCGATGGTTGGAGCTCATAAAGGATTACGATTGCGAAATCCATTACCATCCGGGCAAGGCCAACGTTGTGGCAGATGCCCTTAGCCGAAAAGAAAGGCCCGAGCCGATCTGGGTGAAGGCTTATCAGCTAATATTGACCTCTGATGTGATGACACAGGTTAAGGGGTTTCAAGATGAGGCTTTGAAAGAAGATCGTTTTAACTCCAAAAGGATGTGAGGTCTAGTTTCGGAATTGGGTGAGAACACTCTCGGTGTTAAGACCCGATTCGGGCGAATGTGGATTCCTTGATAAGGGGATCTACGTGGGAAGATTATGGACGAGGCCCATAAGACTCGATACTCCATTCATCCCGGTGCTACCAAGATGTATCACGATATGAAGAAAGACTATTGGTGGCCGGGTATGAAACGTGACGTAGTGGAGTACGTGAGTAAATGCCTTACTTGTCTCCAAGTGAAGGCAGAACACCAGAAACCATACGGGAAAATCCAACCGTTGGACGTACCCGAATGGAAGTGGGAACACATCACCATGGATTTCATTACTAAGCTGCCTCGCACGTCGAGGGGATGTGATACTATATGGGTGATTGTCGATCGACTAACAAAGAGTGCTCACTTCCTACCGATCCGCGAGACGTATTCATCTGAAAGGTTGGCGGATCTGTTCATCAAGGAAATCGTAGCTCGTCATGGTGTGTCGGTGTCTATCGTGTCGGATCGTGACACCCGGTTTACGTCGAAGTTTTGGAGAAGATTCCACGACGCAATGGAGACGAGGCTACACATTAGTACAGCCTATCATCCTCAAATGGACGGTCAGTCTGAGAGGATGATACAGACACTCGAGGATATGCTTCGGGTGTGCGTGATCGATTTTGGAGGAAGTTGGGACGACCACCTGCCGTTAGCAGAGTTCTCGTACAACAATGGTTATCATGCCAGTATTGGCATGCCACCCTACGAGATGCTATACGGTAGGAGATGTAGGACGCCCGTATGTTGAGGGGACATTGGGCAGAAAGAGCTGGGAGGCGTCGTGGTGATCGAAGCTACGACTAAGAAATTGGAAAAGATCAAAGCCTTCATGAAGGCGGCGAAAGATAGACAAAAGTCGTATGCTGACAAGAGGCGAAGACCAATAGAGTTCAAGGTTGGAGACCGAGTCATGTTGAAGGTCTCACCTTGGAAAGGAATTATTAGATTCAGGAAACGAGGTAAGCTAAGCCCGAGATATATAGGACCTTTCCGAATCATCGCACGAGTAGGGGAGGTAGCCTATCGACTTGAACTGCCAGATGAGTTAAGTGGAATTCATCCCACATTCCATGTATCTCAGCTGAGGAAGTGCATAGCTGATGAGGATATGATCATACCACTGGAGGACATTGAAGTTGATGAGAGGCTCAATTATGTGGAGCAACAGTGGCAATCATCGATCACAAAGAGAAGAGGCTGAGAAATAAAGTGGTTCCTCTTGTGTGTGTACAGTGAAAGCACAGGAAGGGATCCGAATCCACATGGGAGACTGACGAAGAGATGAGGCAGCATTATCCTCATCTGTTTGAGCAATAACAGGTTTCGGGGACGAAACCTATATAAGAGGGGTGGACTTGTAACACCCGCATTTTCTTTTTAAAGAAATAAAAGAATAAAATGGAAAGAAAGAGGAAGAAATGAAAGTCAACCTAAAGTTAAGGGGTAAAAAGTGCCAAAAGGACAAAGAGAATAAAAGTTGGTGAATAAAGGGGTATGGCCGCCCATTTTGGCCTGTCAAAAGCTCTTATTCGGTTTTTAGAGAGAGAAACAGCAAAGACTTTGATTTTTAGAGAGAGAAAGAAGAAGAATTCGAATTCAAGGTAAGAATTTGTGTTTTTAAGTTGTGTTTCGGCTAAGAAACCGAGAATGCATGTTCTTATGTGTGTGTTTCTGTGTTCGGGTGTGTTCATTCGGGTTTTATAGGTGTTGAACTTGTAGCAAACGGGTTTTTGAAGAAGTCATACCCGAGAGACTGCTAAGGTGAGTTCTAGACCCCAGTTTTTACTTGTTTTAAACTCTTTTGGGGCTGAAAATGTATTAAACGACTTTTACTATGTTATCTATTGATACCCGTATGTATTTTGGCATGATAGATGATGTTCATTAGATGTTTATGTGTAGTCCATGCTTAGAAGGACCTTAGTAAAATTAGAACAGTTAGGCTTGATGTTTCGGTTTGAAAATATCATAGTAATAAGTTGGACAGAAGGATGATGAGCCTAGACAGAACTCATACGCCCAAAATTTGCCTTAGAAATGTTCTAAGTAGGATCATGAGTCCAAATAGTTCTCATGAGCCCAAACAGTACCTAATACGTCCATGACTCATGAGCCTTAATAGTGCTCATGTGCCTGAAAACGACTTAGAAAAGTTAAGTAAGGTGATGTGCCCGAACAGGGCTCTTACGCCTGAAAAATAGACTTAAAAGTCTATGTGCGAGATGATAAGCCTAAACAGTATCCTTGTGGGTCTGAACAGTGGTCTTGTGCCTAGAAAAGTCAGCCGGACGACTAAGTGTAGGATCATGTGCCCCAATAGTGCTTATGCGCCTGAATAGCTCATACGCCTGAATAGCTCATACGCCTAAAGTGAAAATATTTCTAAGTGTAGGCTGGTGAGCCTACATTGTGATGGAAAGTCTGAACAGGGCTCATGCGCCCAACAGGGCTCATGCGCCCAAACACTTAGGATTTTTACAGAAATTTTCTGGGAGTCTGTGCTTTAGGGTTTTGACCAAGGTTGACTTAGAGCTTATTAATGATGATGTTTCATGCATGATATGATTACTTATGATTGTTCCTTAATATAGTTATTGCTACTACTATTATTACTTATAGTATGTGACTTTACGTGGTATGCTATTATCGTAACATAAAGTATATTGTAATAATAAAGTGAAAGAGCAATAAAGCAAAGAAGAGGAACATTAATAAAATGTTAATAAATCTTGCAAGCATATAGGAGGGACACGACCGTGTTGTCGTTAGCTCAACTGTGTTGCGGGTTAGCTACCCATTAAGCACACAGGGTCAATCAATTGAGATTGGCAGGACCTTTGTAGCGTACCCTGGGTGATTGGGTCGGCCTTGTTCATAGTACACATAGCCCTTTTGAGGGATACAGTTGACCCTTTCGGGGGGATACACATAGCCCTTTCGAGGGATACAGTTGACCCTTTCGAGGGGATACACATAGCCCTTTCGAGGGATACAGTTGACCCTTTTGGGGGGATACACATAGCCCTTTCAAGGGATACAGTTGACCCTTTTGAGGGGATACACATAGCCCTTTCGAGGGATACAGTTGACCCTTTCGAGGGATATAGATGGCCCATCACCCGTTTTCCATCGCGCACATAGTTGGGGCATTGCGCACTGGTCCACATAGGCAGTGGAACATAAAGTTAAAAAGTTTACAGACAAGGCATACAGTACAGAGAACGAACAATATTTGTTCATACAGTTAATGCGTGCTGCATACACAGTACAGAGTTGTAATCTACAGAAAATTGGTAGGTAATTATTGCTGAGGATGGCATGAGGGTGAAGCTACTCGGCAGGGAAAGACTGACATCCATTCTTAATAGAAGTCACTGTTGTTTTGTAATGCAGTTAAACTATTCTTTTGTACTGATTAACCCCAGGTGTATTGCTTAGCAACAGTGTCATTAATGAAATGAATGGCTTTTGTTAAATTAATTCCGCTACTTAAATTTGTAAATCTATAATGTTTATTTTAATTACTGCTGTGAATGACCAACTGTGAGGTGCCCGGGATCGGGGCCTTACATTAGACCATGAATTTTATGGAAAATATATCTCGAGCAGAGGGTGAGTGAAAACCGGGAATTCACAAAAGTTGTAAATATCTCGAAGGTTAGTTTTCTCGGTAAATATCTCTAGCACTTGAGCCTTTATTTCTATGGAATCAGGATTTTAGAACAATGTTTCATCTCCTATTTATTCTGGCACTCAGAAGTTTACCAACAACCGGCCAGTTAAGAGCACGGTCAAAATAATTCAACTTATGTTACACGTAAAGATTGTTAGTAGGTAACTAACGGTTCATTGATGACGAAGGATTTCACAAACACTTAGTACTATGAGAGGTGTTTGTTAATCACTATCAGAGCTGATATTAAGGATTTTCTTTTGGATTAAGTGGTTCTATGACGTCGAATAGGTATAAAGAAATCAGTTATCAAATACTCTAAGAATTTGATAGGAGAATTCTAGAGTCCAGAATGTCCTAGGAAGGGCTGGCTAATAAGGATGAAAGAAGTGACAAGTCTTCTATGTAATTGGCCACATGACGTGCTTCTCGATAATCTATTACTCTAATCCAATCTCGGTTGTAGAGTTTATGTTAGGGAGTCTTTTATGATACCGACAAAGTTGAAATGAATTCTGTAATAGGTAGGAAGAAATCCTTGGGCATCACAAAAGAATGAACATTATTGCTAAAGTACAAGCATAACTTAGGTGAAGTACCGTACTCTCAGCGCGAGACCAGTTGAGTTGAGAACTACACCTGACGATATTTTGAGTCAGATAATTACATCATTATAAATCCAATAGGGTAGTCGAACAAAAGAAAAGAGAAGAAGAAGAAAAAAGAATAGTTACTTCAACGCCGTCCTTGGTAGCTCTTTAAGTGTCAAACGGTTTTCGCCCAACATGAAAGTTTTGAACATGAAATCATTGAATATATTCCAAATATTTGTGTTTATTCTTGTATTTATTGTTTCTTTAAATGTTATACATAGATATTAGTTTACATGACAGGGCCTACCAGAATTCAAGTGTACCTGTAAATTCACCATTACGTGTGCACCCGTAATCGTCAATTTACCTTACACTATCATCCTGGTTATTCCCATCATAAGTTCTGATTTATGTAATTAGGTCTTTGAGTTACAATTCCCATTTGTTCATCATCTACAATTAAGCACACTTAGATTCTAATTATGCTAACAATCTTACTAACCCAACAATTGTGTCAAAGTGCAGTTTAAACAAATCAAGCAAATAATGAGCATTCAGGTACATAATGTTCTAGGGAGCAGATCAAACAAAAAGGCATCATGGTTAGTACCTTATCGCTATATTCTAACTCATCATATAAATGAAGCATATAAGCAAGTATCATCATTCCAACAAGTATTATTATAGCAGTGTCTCACATAACGGCACAGGTCTTATCAAGTGTATAGCTAACAGAAGTTGTTTCACATAGTGACAAAAGTCAGGTGTGCAATCAGATAAGTATATCTCCAAAATTTAAGTCCCAATATATATGCAAACTTTTGGTTTCTATCATTATTAGTACTCGATGTTCAGTGGTCCTAATAGTCCACTCCAGAAGGTTTCATACCTTCCTGGTTTACTCGGGAGCACCTATCATAGGTAATACCCTAATGTATCAAGGTTTCTTATAGGGTAGAGAATTCTTAATGAGATATATGTAATCCTTAAGGTATACAATTTAAAGATGGGAGTTCTTAAGGGAACTTATTCTTGCTACAAACTTCGGATCACTGGGTCATGAAAACAACCTACTAGGCTGGTCTTATTTATGGTTACAGCTTAGGTATTGCAAAGCAAACCCATATTTCTACACCATTGGTTCAGCAAAGCTCAGAAGAGTCATCTTACTAAGGTGGTCCTATGAGGTTCATATGGTTGTAGTTTAGGTCTCGCGAAGCAGACCTACATCGCTACAACCTTTGGCTCTCATACCAATCTGTCACACCCCGGGCCCAGAGAGGCGGGACGTCACGATTAGTAAACAACAACCAAAATGCAGCGGAAACTAAATGGTTTATTACAATACAACATTCAACATTTACATCAGAATATTGGCTTTGTTTTCAATTCATAAGGTGCTTCAACCTACAATCTATAGGTGTCGTGATCAATCTCTCGGTAAATATTTCTTAAAGCTTCAGTAACTAAGGATTCTAGGCTCAACCTTTGTCTTTAACCTCTACCCTCATATCTTGCTTCGGATTTAGGTAACTTCTATAGCTCAACTATTCTTCCTAGCTGTACCTAAAGACATGCTCAAAAAGACTTTGTGTCAACATAAAGTTGGTGAGTTCAAGTGGTTAAAGTTTCAGAAAACAAAAGTCTCTTTAAAATTCATTAGTTGACTTTCAAAACATATGTGCTTTAAGTCATAAAATAAAAGGGACTCTGAAAGTCCACATTTAAAAGTTTAGAATCAACTGTAAATGCTTATGAAAAATCTCATTTGATTTTAAAACCATCATTTTTAGTATCAGTCATCATGGGGTATCACAATCAACCCTGCACTTGGTCCCCGGTTGGCCTCTTCTAAACTTGTGTTTAACCGGATATTCCCGAAAGAAGGAACCAAGCCTCAAATCAGTGAACCATACCTGCTAGGATGGTTAACCATCGTTTCTTAATCAAAACTTGTTACATGCCACATACGATCTCTCAGGATCTCAGTGGGGTACCTCCCTGTAGCGAGAGCCACTGTGTGTGGGGGATTCCCCAAATAGATCTATCCATATAAAGCAAGCGGTTCATAAAAGAATTAATGATCATGATATAAGTGTCAGCAGGTATCCAAAAGTCCCACATACAAGCATCAAGTAAAGCACAATCATAGTTCATAAAACAACAGGGCATGTTTCATCCCAAAAACAGTAAGTAGTATCACAAATAAAAGTTCCAGTTTAAAAGAGCATGCTTCATCCCCAAAACCAAAGTAAAAAGGGGAACACGAGAACTCACCTGGTATCCTTACATACATTCAGAGCTCGATAAAGAAAAGTGATGATCACCAACAAAGCAATCCTAACTAGAACATATAAGATTCACGTTTAGAATTAGCATGATGTTATTACATTCGTGCGGTTGAGCTCTTTAGTTGACTTAAGGTTGGTGATTAGTATCCTGAGTGTATCCTAGCTACTTGTATATTGGTTATTTGTCATGAATTAACTCGTGTACATAGGTTAGTTAATGCACTTAATAAAAAATTGAGTCTTAGCATAAATAAGGTAGAAAATCAGTTTATGTCATGGATTCCAAATCTTCAAAAATAACTCTCATTGACAATGTAAGTAATATATAATGTTTCAGGCGATGTTTATAATGCTTACACTTACATCTTCATATTAAATGACTGATGCTAGAGTAATACAAATATTGATAATATTTGACTAGATTTTGAATAAAAAGGGTGACACCAATATTATTTATTTCAATACTAATGAGATGACCGACAATTAATAACAACAAGATGGTAGATCACTATAACATTTTAGGTCTTTTATCTTAATTAAAACATATAGATGTCGGTTAACCTAAATATTCGTTGTATAAATATACAAATGTACAAGCGTATTTGTATGAATTACATCTCTAAGTCTTGTATGATTATATGTTACATGATATAAACTTATTTGTATCGTCTATGACATGTTATAACCATTTCCCAAAAATGTAATGCTTCATATATTTTATCTAGGTTGATTTCTAATAAATAACATTGTTACTTAAATCTCGTGCCCAAACCATCCATTTAAATCAGATAATTATAACAAGTGGCGTTCATTTTCATTTTATAATTTATGTATTTTGTATAATTGGAGCTCAAGTAACACGCATATAGATTATAATAAAAATTCAAATGCGTTGCGCGTGCGATTATACCTTCCACTCGATTCACGCTCACTAACCCACTCGAATTGCTCTTGATCTCATCATGTTCTTGTTGTTGACGACCGTTGGCCTCAGTTGGCCATGCTTGACCGACACCTGACACGCCACCATATCATTCTAACACCACAACTACCATTATCAACTACAACAACCACAGTCACACCATCGATCAACACCACTATACCACCACTCTAAACATCATTTCAACCATGATTTTCATAATCAGCCTAACCGAATTCTAGACAATCATCAAAGCCGTAAATATCACAACCAAACTTGAAATCCCACAACTAAGAATCACAACCACATCCATCTTCACCATTACCGTGAGCCACCACCATAACCGACACCACCATCGCAACAACCATCAAACCAGCCTTCGTTATCACCATTAGCCACCACTATAACCCCTAACCTACATCACTACCACGGCTGCTCAATCACCACTTGCAACCACCAGCGACCATTACCAACCAACACGATTACCATGACCAACAACAACCGCAGCACCACGTTCGTCCACCACAGCCAACATAACCATCACCACCATCACGGACCATCACCACTGCAGCAGCCATCACCGGCAGCCACCAGAACAGCACCATCACCACGGCCATCAGCAACCACAGCCACCATCACAACCATAGTCGTGGTGGACAACCATGCTTGAACAGTCACAACAACCATCGACAGTCACCATCTCGACCATTATCATCACCACCTAAACCCGATAACCACCACAATAATCACCAACTTACATCATCACCACTGCCATCACCCTTTCCATACACCATCGTCACCTTACCATCACCACACAGCCGCACCATGCCTGCCTTCACAACAACTACAACCACGATCACTACCAAAACCACCATCGCGACCGACAACCACAGCCGGAATCACAGTCCACCACCATCATCGCACCTTGGCACCGCAAACCTACGACCTAGCTGCGGTACCATACACCAACAGCAATCACCATCGCAGCCGCAATCATCACCACCAGTGTCTAGATCCGGAACAACCTCCACCCTCAACCTCATCAATCGCAGCCACGTTTCACCGTAGGGGGGTTCTCAAGACCACCTACCAGCAGTTGCGACCGACACCCATCACCAAATCGACCACCATAGGAGCTAAGAACCACCGTTAGGGCCGTTCGTAACCACCACCAAGCTCCACCGTCTTCGCAGCCAACCTTCAACCGTGGCCTTCTTCCTTTGATTCCCGTCGATGCGCTGCCTACTGGGAGAAATCAAGGTTGTTTTTGAGTTCAGGGTGTCGAGGGGGAGCAGGGAGTGGCGTTCACTCACGGCAGTAGCCGGAGAACTTCACCGACGGCCGGAGAAACAGCTGGATTCGAAGAAGGCGGTGGGGGAAGGTCGCGGCTGTGTCCGCCTCTTTCTCTCTCTTTCTGATTTTTGTTTCAAGACCCTAAAATGGAAGATTAGGTTGTTTATATACTAGGTCAGAGAAACGGGTTACGTAAAACGGTTCGCACACCCTCGATTAAATTGCACGTACGTTAAAACTTCGCTTCTTGCTAGATTCCGTTATAGAAAACGTTATAAATATTCTGAGATTAATAATTTTATTGTATTTAGAACATGCCGCAACATTAAACGAGTTTGTAAATTACCACGTTTTTAACACCTTCCGCGATTTTACGCGGTTTTATCGAATGAGCGTTAATATTATAATTTTGCTATCAAAATATATGCAATCAAGTATTAAACTAATATTTTGTGCGTTAACTTCCCACGTTGGTCACCTTAAAACCTTATTTGTCGAATTCTCGGGTTTTGACCTAATTCAAGATCTGGTTCACGTCACGGTCGCATTTCGGAATGCATTTATTCCGGACAACGTATCACTCACCAAATTTACTATGTTATGATAATAAACAATGGTTAGATGAATATTTATGGATTTATGAGGCTCGGTGGTCATAACAGGCGTCAGTTAAATGCCGGCGGAAACCGGTATTCGCGTTTCGCTTACGTATTTCCATTGCTTATGCATGTTTGATGAAAAATCTTTTAGCAAGCATTATTTATAATATTAGTTAAGGTTAACAATGATTTAGCTTGGATAACAAGCCATTTTAAGAATTTCTGAGAGAATTCAGACACTAGTACGCGTTAAATTGCCGGATTTTAACCGGTATGGGTTCTGAATCTGTTTTTAGCTTGGATCTTTCCATAGTTATTTCAAATCACCTAATAATTCATTGTTTCATGGTTTCCTGTTTAATTAGTTCCTAAACATGTATTTGGGCCTTAAATGGGCCTTTTTATAAGTTCGGGCCCTTATGGGGCTTATTGGGCCCAAAAACGCTAGTTTCGTTTTTGCAAGATTTCTTTGGTAAGCCCAAATCAATCCGGACCTTTATTGGGTCTATAATACATTAAGTTTTCTAATTGGGCTAGATTTCAGAGGTGTTACATTCTCCCTCCTTTAAGAAATTTCGTCCTCGAAATTTTTGTGCCGCTAATATTGTTTTGAGTGTGATACAATCATAGTATGAGTCTTGAGGATTCAAAACTACCAAGCTAAAACTAAGAAGTTTTCCCGATTGCTAAAAATGAAGAGGTTAGGTCACACACGAAGGTCTTCATCTTTCAAGGCCTCCTTCTTAGTTCTCAACTTTCTTCCGAAAGATTTCTTCGATCTCTTCCTTCCATTATTTCTTCTTAAAGGGTTGTCTTCTCTTCCACTATGTGCTTGTTTGAGTATGCTTCTTTTTTTTTCTTTTTTTTTCCGGAACGGTTCTTTACCATAATATCAGTCTTCGAGTAGATCCATTCATCTTATCAAACGCATGTTAAGAGTTTCCCAATATAGGATGTGCCATAAACTCTCAGGAACCAACGCTAGGAGAATTTACAACTTCAAGAAATGAAACAGCGAAGGCAATAGAAGAAAAGCCTAACTGTAGGCTATCTGCATCCGTCAAAGAGGGTAAACAGATACCAATGCGGTCAAGACTTGTTCTCTCGCATTTGGTAATACGGATGTCTTAGGACAGTGCGGATGATGGCCTCCTATCCACACTTGTCAATGCGGTTGACATTACCGATTGTCGATCACCCTATTGTGCTTGGTCTAGTATTCTGATGTGTAGTTGGTAATGTCGCGCCGATAATGTATCCAGGTGATTCTTTTTATTTTACGGAAGTTTCCAGTTCATGCTTAATGTAGCTCTCTTTATATTCCTTAGCTTCATCGGGCGACTAGAAAATTGTCTTGTACTGTTGCATCAACACACATCAGAAACTTTCTTATTCGCGCCCAAACAAATTCTGCATTTTCCCAAGGATAAAGATGCCAGTCGTATAGCTACACGAGTGAAGTTTTTACTAATCCTTCCATAATTTTCGCCTAAACCTAAGCATTGACGCATCTCAATAGGGTTTTTACTTCTTCCCGGAATTTTACAGCCTCGCATTCTAGCGAATTGTCTCGAATTTCATGCTTATTAGTAGTGACAAAATGACAGACCTATCTAGTATGGCTTACAAATCCCATCCATGAGACTCCTGAATACCGTGAAATGTGTAGGTCCTCCCACACGGGCTTGACCACAACCTTCGTACTTGCCATATCTTGTTTTTAATAGCTACTTTTGTAATGTCGTTTTCCTTATAATCACGGTTGATAACAATTAGGATGTAGGTAGCGTCTTGCAATTGATTAAGCAGGTGAACATCTCTAGGGAGAGGGTATCACTTATCCTTGGTGACTTTATTTAGCTCTCAGTAGTCTATCTATACTTGGAGCATTCTATTTTCCTTCCACAAAGAGTATTAAGTTTCCTCAAGGTGACATACCAGGTCTTATGGACTGTTATCTAACAGCTCTAGAATCTTCTTTCCTTCCACCAACTCCTTAATATAAGTTTCAAGTACAGCACCTCCATACATATATTACTTCTAGTTTCCAACTCAATTCCCTTAAGAGCAACCTCAACTATTGTCTTAAGCTACAGAATTGTTGCAACCGTTTCTACTAATTCCTTCATAGTGCTTCCCAATTAAGATCAACCTTCTAGATGACCTCTTCCTTGGTCCACATTCTTCAATGTAACTGCGCACTGTAGAGGGTCCATCCGTGAAGCAAGTAACTCTATTTAGATTCTATTTCCTTATAAGCATAGCGATTGTTTCAACGAGATATAGGGAGTAGGACTTTTGCTCGAATGTCCGATGGTACGGAGCGTTCTAGGGTAAGGTATTAGAGAATCACTTTAGGAGAGGTTTAAAATTTAAAGAGGATTAACACCAATGCTTACAATTGGGGATGATTATGCAGACTTTCTTTGTCTACAATCTGATGCATGTTTATCACTTCGTTGTAGTTGGATCTCAAGTGATTTAACACATGAGATTTCTTGTAGCTGATCTTCTATGCTTCTTAATACATCTTTTGGAGCAATACCATCCTTTAAGTTCAACCATGAGTCTTCCCATGAATTCTTCATTATTATCGACCGCATCGATTCGAACTAGTTTAGGACTTTATCAAGGTGCTTGCTAGCGTAAGGAGGCTAATTACCAC
Source organism: Flaveria linearis (assembly GCA_024085815.1). NCBI lineage: Eukaryota > Viridiplantae > Streptophyta > Magnoliopsida > Asterales > Asteraceae > Flaveria > Flaveria linearis. The sequence goes on along the minus strand of CM044009.1, from coordinate 32,240,793 downwards.
TCTAATAACTTGTCGTATAGTTCGAGATCGTATTCTACTTCAGATCTTCGCGCTCGAATCACGAACTATCACTCAAATAGTAGAGATCTCTGAGAAGAGACGACTTACAAGGTTTTAAAGTTTCCACATCGGCTATCACGCGTTTTCAACGATAAGGGTCATGATAGTGGGTTTAGGGTGAGTAGCACCACTCATTAGACCATGAATTTTATGGAAAATAAATCTCGAGCAGAGGGTGAGTGAAAACCAGGAATTCACAGAAGTTGTAAATTCATATTTTTGTTTTGAAAGCTCGAATGTTAGTTTTCTCGGCAAATATCTCTACCACTTGAGCCTTTATTTCTATGGAATCAGGATTTTAGAACGATGCTTCATCTCCTATTTATTCTGGCACTCAGAAGTTTACCAACAACACGGCCAGTTAAGAGCACGGTCAAAATAATTCAACTTATGTTACAGGTAAAGATTGTTAGTAGGTAACTAAAGATTCATTGATGACGAAGGATTTCACAAACACTTGGTACTATGAGTGGTGTTTGTTAATCATTATCAGAGCTGATATTAAAGATTTTCTTTTGGATTAAGTGGTTCTATGATGTCGAATAGGTATAAAGAAATCAGTTATCAAATACTTTAAGAATTTGATAGGGGAATTCTAGAGTCAAGAATGTCCTAGGAAGGGCTGGCTAATAAGGAAGAAAGAAGTGACAAGTCTTCTATGTAATTGGACACATGACGTGCTTCTCGACAATCCATTACTCTAATCCATTCTCGGTTGTAGAGTTTATGTTAGGGAGTCTTTTACGATACCGACAAAGTTGAAACGAATTCTGTAATAGGTAGGAAGAAATCCTTGGGCATCACAAAAGAATGAACAATATTGCTAAAGTACACGCATAACTTAGGTGAAGTACCGTATTCTCAGCGCGAGACCAGTTGAGTTTGAGAACTACACCTTACGATATTTTGAGTCAGATAATTGCATCATTATAAATCCAATAGGGTAGTCGAACAAAAGAAAAGAGAAGAAGAAGAAGAAAAGGAATAGTTACTGCAACGCCGTCCTTGGTAGTTCTTCAAGTGTCAAATAGTTTTCGCCCAACATGAAAGTTTTGAACATGAAATCATTGAATATATTCCAAATATTTGTGTTTATTCTTGTATTTATTGGTTCTTTAAATGTTATACATAGATATTAGTTTACATGACAGGGCCCACCAGAATTCAAGTGTACCTGTAAATTCACCATTACGTGTGCACCCGTAATCGTCAATTTACCTTACACTATCATCCTGGTTATTCCCATCATAAGTTCTAATTTATGTAATTAGGTCTTTGAGTTACAATTCCCATTTGTTCATCATCTAGAATTAAGCACACTTAGATTCTAATTATGCTAACAATCTTACTAACCCAACAATTGTGTCAAAGTGCAGTTTAAACAAATCAAGCAAATAATGAGCATTCAGGTACATAATATTCTAGGGAGCAGATCAAACAAAAAGGCATCGTGGTTAGTATCTTATCGCTATATTCTAACTCATCATATAAATGAAGCATATAAGCAAGTATCATCATTCCAACAAGTATCATTATAGCAGTGTCTCACATAACAGCACAGGTCTTATCAAGTTTATAGCTAACAGAAGTTGTTTCACATAGTGACAAAAGTCAGCTGTGCAATCAGATAAGTATATCTCCAAATTTAAGTCCCAATATATATGCACACTTTTGGTTTCTATCATTATTAGTACTCGATGTTCAGTGGTCCTAATAGTCCACTCCAGAAGGTTTCATACCTTCCTGGTTTACTCGGGTGCACCTATCATAGGTAATACCCTAATGTATCAAGGTTTCTTATGGGGTAGAGAATTCTTAATGGGATATATGTAATCCTTAATGTATATAATTTAAAGATGGGAGTTCTTAAGGGAACCTACTCTTGCTGCAAACTTCAGATCACTGGGTCATGAAAACAACCTACTAGGCTGGTCTTATTTATGGTTACAGCTTAGGTATTGCAAAGCAAACCCATATTTCTACACCATTGGTTCAGCAAAGCTCAGAAGAGTCATCTTACTAAGGTGGTCCTATGAGGTTCATATGGTTGTAGTTTAGGTCTCGCGAAGCAGACCTACATCGCTACAACCTTTGGCTCTCATACCAATCTGTCACACCCCGGGCCCAGAGAATTAGCATGATGTTATTACATGTGTGCGGTTGAGCTCTTTAGTTGACTTAAGGTTGGTGATTAGTATCCTGAGTGTATCCTAGCTTCTTGTATATTGGTTATTTGTCATGAATTAACTCGTGTACATAGGTTAGTTAATGCACTTAATAAAAAATTGAGTCTTAGCATAAATAAGGTAGAAAATCAATTTATGTCATGGATTCCAAATCTTCAAAAATAACTCTCATTGACAATGTAAGTAATATATAATGTTTCAGGCGATGTTTATAATGCTTACACTTACATCTTCATATTAAATTGACTGATGCTAGAGTAATTCAAATATTGATAATATTTGACTAGATTTTAATAAAAAGGGTGACACCAATATTATTTATTTCAATACCAATGAGATGACCGACAATTAATAACAACAAGATGGTAGATCACTATAACGTTTTAGGTCTTTTATCTTAATTAAAACGTATAGATGTCGGTTAACCTAAATATTCGTTGCATAAATATACAAATGTACAATCGTATTTGTATGAATTACATCTCTAAGTCTTGTATGATTATATGTTACACGATATAAACTTATTTGTATCGTCTATGACATGTTATAACCATTTCCCAAAAATGTAATGCTTCATATTTTATCTAGGTTGATTTCTAATAAATAACGTTGTTACTTAAATCTCGTGCCCAAACCATCTATTTAAATCAGATAATTATAACACGTGGCGTTCATTTTCATTTTATAATTTATGTATTTTGTATAATTGGAGCTCAAGTAACACGCATATAGATTATAATAAAAATTCAAATGCGTTGCGCGTGCTATTATACCTTCCACTCGATTCACGCTCACTAACCCACTCGTATTGCTCTTGATCTCATCATGTTCTTGTTGTTGACGACCCGTTGGCCTCAGTTGGCCATGCTTGACCGACACCTGACACGCCACCATATCATTCTAACACCACAACTACCATTATCAACTACAACAACCACAGTCACACCATCGATCAACACCACTATACCACCACTTAAACATCATTTCAACCATGATTTTCACAATCAGCCTAACCGAATTCTAGACAATCATCAAAGCAGTCAATATCACAACCAAACTTGAAATCCCACAACTAAGAATCACAACCACATCCATCTTCACCATTACCGTGAGCCACCACCATAACCGACACCACCATCGCAACAACCATCAAACCAGCCTTCGTTATCACCATTAGCCACCACTATAACCCCTAACCTACATCACTACCACGGCTGCTCAATCACCACTTGCAACCACCATCGACCATTACCAACCAACACGATTACCATGACCAACAACAACCGCAGCACCACGTTCATCCACCATAGCCAACATAACCATCGCCACCATCACGGACCATCACCACTGCAGCGGCCATCACCGGCAGCCACCAGAACAACACCATCACCACGGCCATCAGCAACCACAGCCATCATCACAACCAAAGTCGTGGTCGACAACCATGCTTGAACAGCCACAACAACCATCGACAGTCACCATCTCGACCATTATCATCACCGCCTAAACCTGATAACCACCATCAAACCAGCCGGCTGTGGTGCCATCACCCTTGCCTTACACCACCATCGCCTTACCATCACCACACAGCCGCACCATGCCTCCCTTCATAGCAACTACAACCACGATCACTACCAAAACCACCATCGTGACGGATAACCACAGCCGGAATCATAGTCCACCACCATCATCGCGCCTTGCCACCACAACACCTACGACCTAGCTGCGGTACCATACACTACCAGCAATCACCATCGCAACCACAATCATCACCACCAGTGTCTAGATCCGGAACTACCTCCACCCTCAACCTCATCAATCGCAGCCACGTTTCACCGTAGGGGGGTTCTCAAGACCACCTACCAGGAGTTGCGACCGACACCCATCACCAAATCGACAACCATAGGAGCTAAGAACCACCGTTAGGGCCGTTCGTAACCACCACCAAGCTCTACCGTCTTCGCAGCCCACCTGCAACCGTCGCCTTCTTCCTTCAATTCCTGTCGATGCGCTGCCTACTGGGAGAAATCAAGGTTGTTTTTGAGTTCAGGGTGTCGAGGGGGAGTAGGGAGTGGCGTTCACTCGCCGGAGAACTTCACCGACGGCCGGAGAAACAGCCGGATTCGAAGAAGGGGGGGAAGGTCGTGGCTGTGTCCGCCTCTTTCTCTCTCTTTTTGATTTTTGTTTCAAAACCCTAAAATGGAAGATTAGGTTGTTCATATACTAGGTTAGAGAAACGGGTTCGTAAAACGGTTCGCACACGCTCGATTAAATAGCACGTACGTTAAAACATCGCTTCTCGCTAGATTTCGTTGCAGAAAACATTATAAATGTTCTGAGATTAATAATTTTATTGTATTTAGAACATGCCGTAACATTAAACGAGTTTGTAAATTACCTCATTTTTAACACGTTACGCGGTTTTACGCGTTTTTATCAAATGAGCGTCAATATTATCATTTTGCTATCAAAATGCATGCAATCAAGTATTAAACTAATATTTTGTGCGTTAACATCCCACGTTGGTCACGTTAAAACCTTATCTGTCGAATTCTCAAGTTTGACCTAATTCTAGATCCGGTTCACGTCACGGTCGCATTTCGGAATGCATTTATTCCGGACAACGTATCAATCACCAAATTTACTATGTTATGATAATAAACAATGGTTAGACGAATATTTACGGAGTTACGAGGCTCGGTGGTCATAACAGGCGTCATGTCAGTTAAATGCCGGCGGAAACTGGTATTTGCGTTTCGCTTACGTATTTCCATTGCTTATGCATGTTTGATGAAAAATCTTTTAGCAAGCATTATTTATGATATTAGTTAAGGTTAACAATGATTTAGCTTGGATAACAAGCCATTTTAAGATTTTCTGATAGAATTCAGACGTTAGTACGCGTTAAATTGCCGGATTTTACCCGGTATGGGCTGTTTTTAGCTTGGATCTTTCCATAGTTATTTCAAATCACCTAATATTTCATTGTTTCATGGTTTCTTGTTTAATTAGTTCCTAAACATGTATTTGGGCCTTAAATGGGGCTTTTTATAAGTTCGGGCCCTTATGGGGCTTATTGGGCCCAAAAATGCTAGTTTCGTTTTTGCAAGATTTCTTTGGTAAGCCCAAATCAATCCGGACCTTTATTGGGTCTATAATACATTAAGTTTTCTAATTGGGCTTGATTTCAGAGGTGTTACAGGTGGCACTCCTGACAAATCTTCGGGAAACACATCTGGAAAGTCACACACAACCGGGACATCAGACAGTTATGGTGTGGGCGTATCCACATCCTTCACATATGCCAAGTAGGCACTAAATCCACGCCTCATGCACTTTCCCGCCACCGCCATTGAGATCACTTTAGGGATCGTCGTGACCCGATCCCCATAAACAGTTACCGAACTCCCGTCAGGCGCTATCAAACGAATTATCATCTTTCGACACACTATAATTGCCTCGAAGTCTGCCAGCAAATCCATCCCAAGTACCAAGTCAAACCACCTAAGGTCATCACAAATGGTCTAACCGGAAATTTACGACCCTCTAACTCACATCACAACCCTCTATCAACTCTGAAATCCTGGTAGACTTACCTATGGCAGTTTCTAAATCAAATGGCGCATCAACACGTCTACTACAAACAGGCAGTTTAGCACAGAAAGCAGCAGAAATAAAACTTCTACTGGCACCCGAATCAAATAACACAGAAGCTAAAGTTTGGTTCACCAGAAACGTAGCGGACATAACATCAGGGTCTGTCCTATCCTCCTCCTGCGTCATCATGAATGCCCTGGCGCTTGCCCTCGGTCCTTCGTTCCCCGTCTTCTTCACGCCAGAACCCTCAGCCTTTGGCTTCTTATAGTCTTTACTCATATGACCACTTTCCCCACAGTTGAAGCACCTCGCGCCCCTACAATTTGTAACCATATAACCAGGCTTCCCACACTTGAAACAGACGTTCAATCCCCATCTACACTCGCCACTGTGCTCCTTCCCACATTTGCCACACTTTCTCGATCCCGTACCCGGTGTGGCCACACGGCGATCGTCCACCCGTGCCTTCTTGTTACCCGTCGAGGCATCACCCCGACCAAACCTTTTCCCGTTCCAATTCCTATCACCACCACCCTTCCTACTACCTTCAGCCACCACCACTATAGCCCTTTCATCATACAGTCTTCCCGCTAAGTCCACCGCCGACCTAAACGTGCTCGGTCGAGCAGCGATCATGTGCCTGCGAATGTCCGCTGGCAAACCTTGAATATACCTCCTAATCTTTCGCGATAGAGGTGTCACCTGATTCGGAACCAGACGTGCCATCTCGTTGAACTTTGTGGTGTATTGCTGGTGTGTCATCGTTCCCGCCTCCAGCTGCAGGAACTCCCTCTCGACCTTATCCATTTCCCGGTGAGGACAAAACTCCTCAATAACCAACTTCTTTAACTCCGACCACCTCATCCTCCCAATAGCCCTGCTACCTCGGCTTGGACTATATTGTCCCACCAGCGCAGAGCCTAGTCCATAAAAGAATGGGCAGCAAACTTCACTTTCTGATCTTCCCGGCACTCGCTGATATTCAGAACAGCTTCCATTTCCCACCCACCGGTGATCAGCAGCAGCAGTGCCATTACCATCAAAAGTTAGGGGCTTGCATCATTGAAAAGCCCCGTAGTTACAGCCTCGTGCCGCCCCCGGCACACAATCTTCTTCCTCCTCCTCTTCTTCATCAGAAGGAACCGTTTCAGGCTCCGTTTGTTCCGTCCTCTCGAGGACGGTTCCTCTCCTTCCGTTCTCCTTCCCGTACAGCCTTTATCACTTCGGTCACCACAGACGGTAGGATCGTCTGCATGACCTGGTGCACCTCCTCTACTACAGCCTCCTTTACCGAGGCTCTCAAATTGGCGCTCTCGTTTACACCCTCCGGATGAGGGGTCTCTGGTTCTTCAGGAACCACCTTCTCAGCTCTAGGCCTGCCTCTTTTGGGCCGCGAATGCAGCAGCAAGCCCACCACGCGAGGCTTTGGATGATCTACCACCGGCCATCCTCTATCACACACTGAAAGATTCAAACACCAACACGGTCATTCAAGGGAATAGCTCAGTTTATGTCAGGTATAGTAAGTCCTTAATTACAGTGGCCAGTTGTGATTAGCCACTTACTTTACTCTTCGCACCCCGAGCATTACCTGTCCTGACTATATCAGTATCTAAATCTACCAGCAACACATAAACACATAACATGCGCACATACTACCGGTTAACTTAAGAAAATACCTGATGGCATGCAGCTACTCAGATTGGCATCCCATCCCTTTCCGTCCCATTTTCAGTTTAAGTTAAGGTTTATTTAGAAAATTTACCCGTTTCACTTAAACTTTGGCTCTGATACCAACTTGTAAGGCCTCGTTCCCGGGCACCTCACAGCTGGTCATTATCGCACTTAAAACACATCATTATGTAATCATTACAGAAATCATGCAGCTGAAACTTTAAAATAACTCTTCAATTTACTATAAATGCTTTTGCCAGTTAATACAACGTTAAGCAATTACAAAATATATTGTTGTATTACATCACAAAAGCATTATACAAAAGAATGCCATCCCAAAAGAGCTGAGTAGCCACCTCGTGCCATCCTCAGCAGCACTACCTGCCAACTGGAAACACATAAAAAGTCAGCGTTGCTGAGTGAGTTCTAGTTTTATAATAAAACATACTTTTCTTTCGTTAAACCGTTCTTTACAAACATGTGGTCACACAACATACGTACATATAGATAATCTCATTATTATCTTCATCATTCATTCATTAGCTTTCTTTCATTTACCGTTCATCGTTAACATTCACATTCATTCATAACTCTTTCTTTCGTTCGTACGTTTCTTACTTTCATTCATTCATTCATTACATTCGTCCGTACGTTCGTTACGTTCATTCATACGTTCATTACTATCGATGACATGTACAATACCCCAAACATTATGCACTAGTGCTGGTGCTGGACCGGTGGTAATTAATCACGAACAATGTGCATGAAGCTGATCCAGTCACCTAGGGCAAGTACATGCACCACTTATCTTTCCTCTTTCATTTTGGATCAATGCCATGTGCTATACCCTGATCATTGTGCATGAGTGCTGGTGCTGGACCTGTGGTAATTAAATCACGAACATTATGCACGAATCTGATCCAGTCACCTAGGGTAAGCGGCAAGGATCCCGTACATATGGTCAGTCATAAAGATTGGACCCCAGTGTGCATCCTTCGGGGTACCAACCCGCACACCATTGAGCTAACACCTTCATTGGGTGTGCACCTCCTTACATTTGCTTGCAAGCCTTTCTTACATTCATTCGTTCATTCATTAATGCATGCATTCTTTCATTCCGTTCCTCTTTCATTATTTCACTTTACGTTACATAATACTTTTCGTTTCATTTGTTAATCGTAACATGTAAAGTTACGGGAAAGATAAACATACATCAAAACAAGGAACATCGACATTTAACAGTCATCAGTCATCACCATCATACATGGGCTACATCATACTTAACACACATACATCATGCTTAACATGCAACGCTATCATCATCGTGCCCAACATAACTTCTAATGCCTCGACGGCCATCTTACATGTATTTACGGGAACTATCACATCATTACTTACCCCTACTCTTTTCCCCGAAAGTCAGTAATTAAACTACGCCTCCCCTCGTACACAACATCCCTATTTGGGCGATTGGGCACCCTACAGTCGCATGGCCTCCCATGCGACTGAACCTCCAATCGTGCGAATGGACCTTCAATCGTACGATTGGACACTATGCGAATGGACCTATGCGACTGAGCTCATAGTCGTGCGAATGAGCACCTACGCGACTGAGCACCTATGCGACTGGGCTCTAAGTCGTATGACCTGTCATGCGACTGGACCCCAGTCGTGCGATTGAGCCTCAGTCGTGCGATTGGACTTCAGTCGTCCCTCAGTCGGCCGATTGGCCCTCCAGTCGCCTAGCCCTAACTGGGCGCAGACTGCAGTTCATCCTGAACTGCAGTCGCGATTTCAAACCTTCAAACCCTTCCAAACTCATTATAAGCCCAAATCAACCCTCCTAAACCTTAGGGAAGCATACTATGACACCATTCAAGCACACACAAGCCTAAAATCGCACTCTAAACACACTATACATAATCATACCCAAATGGGTCAAATACACACATTTTCAAAATGGGTTTTTATGTGTTCCAGCCCCAAAATCAATCAAAACGTGTAAAAGAGGGGTCCTAGAACTCACACAAACTAGAAGAAGATGAAGAGCTTCATTTGGACTAGCTATACGACGAATTTTGAGCCCGAATCACACTTTTCTCTTCTTTTTCTTCTTCCTCTCTTCTTTCTCTCTTCTCTCTTTTGGCAGTGTTTTCTTAAGAGTGGGGAGGAAATGGCTGCCCTCCCCCTCTTAATCCCCCATATTTACAACTTTTACCCCATTTTGGCAAGCTTGGTCCCCCTACTTTGGACTTTCTTTCTTTTTCTTCTTTCGTCGGCTTTAAAGAAATTTCTTTTATTTCAGTCGAATTGGGCGATTATAGATTAGTGCGTTAAAGTATTCTTGAAAGTTTAATAAAATACATGATAATAGAACTAGTCATACAAAACCATTAAACAATAATAGTTCTTGCATGTATAGAACTTGCTACCCGTAACAACCTTTCATACTACGTAATTTTGATTCTCAAGCCTTCTAAACACCCTCCTAAACTAATCTAATCAATAATGATGATGAAGTCAAATTAAACATCAACAGGTAATATAGAATCTACTTTCAAATATAAACCAAAATAGAACTTGAAAATAAACAAATCACCTTTAAAATTGATCCACTCGTGCACAAAATGCATCCACAACACTCCAAAACCATCTTCGAACAATCTTGCTATCAAATCTACAAAATTTAATCCAAATGATGACTTTGATCAATGAAATCCTTTATTAAGCACTAGACCATGGATACGAGTAGTAAAGGATAAAAAAACCACTGTATTCACTCAATAAGAATCGAGAATCAAATTATGGTTACGGAATGAAAGTAATCACATGTTAAACATGAAACTTAATGTTGATTGATTTAAAAGAAGTCAATCAAGGCAGCACCACCAAGAAGATAAGATTTCTTTTTATTTCAATCAAATTGGACGATTATAGATTTGTGCATCAAAGTATTCATGAAAGCTTAATAAAATATATGAAAACAGAACTGGTTATACAAAAACATTAAACAATAATAGTTCTCGCATTGATAGTATTTGCTACCCTTAACAACCTTTCATATTATGTCATTTTGATTCTCAAGCCTTCTACACACCCTTCTAAACTAATCTAATCAAATTTGATTATAATGATCATGAAATCAAACTAGACAACCACAAAGAGAACATAGTATCTATTTTGAAATTGAACATGAAAATAAACAAATCACCTTTAAAATTGATACATTCATCCATAAAATGCATCCGCAACACTCCACAACCATCTTCAAACAATCTGCTCATAAATCTACTAAATTTAATCCAAATGATGACTCTTGATCCACGAGTCCTTTATTAAGAACTAGACCATGGATACGGGTAGTGAAGGATAAAAAATCCCTGTATTCACTAAATAAGAATCGATAATCAAATTAAAGTTATGGAATGAAAGTAATCACATGTCAAACATGAAACGTAATGTGTGATTGATTTAAAAGAAGTCAAATCAAGGTTGTTCGACCATGAAGATAAAATTTCTTTTTGTTTCAGTCGAAATTGGGCGATTATAGATTAGTGCATTAAAGTATTCTGAAAGTTTAATAAAATACATGAAAATAGAACTAGTCATACAAAACCATTAAAAAATAATAGTTCTCGCATGTATAGAATTTGCTACCCGTAACAACCTTTCATACAATGCCATTTTGATTCTCAAGCCTTTTAAACACCCTCCTAAACTAATCTGATCAATAATGATCATCAAGTCAAATTAAACATTTCAAAGGTAATATAGTATCTACTTTCAAATATAAACCAAAATGGAACATGAAAATAAACAAATCACCTTAAAATCGGTCCACTTGTGCACAAAATGCATCCACAACACTCCAAAACCATCTTTGAACAGTCTTGCTCACAAATCTACTAAATTTAATCCAAATAATGACTCTTGATCCTCGAAATCCTTTATTAAGCACTAAACCATTGATACGAGTAGTAAAGGATAAAAAACCACTTGTATTCACTCAATAAGAATCGAGAATCAAATTATAGTTACAGAATGAAAGTAATCACATGTTAAACATGAAACTTAATGTGTGATTGATTTAAAAGAAGTCAATCAAGGCAGCACCACCAAGAAGATAAGATTTCTTTTTATTTCAATCAAATGGACGATTATAGATTTGTGCATCAAAGTATTCATGAAAGCTTGATAAAATATATGAAAACAGAACTGGTTATACAAAAACATTAAACAATAATAGTTTTCGCATTGATAGTATTTGCTACCCGTAACAACCTTTCATATTATGCCATTTTGATTATCAAGCATTCTACACACCCTCCTAAACTAATCTAATCAAATTCGATTACAATGATCATGAAATCAAACTAGACAACCACAAAGGGAACATAGTATCTACTTTCAAAATCGAACATGAAAATAAACAAATAATTTATAAAATTGATACATTCATCCACAATGTCACACCCTGGGCCCAAGGAGGGTGGGACGTCACAGACTAGCAACAATGTGGCAGCGGAAACAGACCATCATAAGAGCACACAAGTAGAGAAAATCACATGGCATTATAATAGCTAAAATAAAATCCGAGACTAAATGGCTTAGCCCGGTTACATCCATTGTTCATGTCAAAGGTACAAAATTAACATATCATTCATTACAAATTATTCAAATGTTCTAAGCAGAGCTTATAATGCCATGAGGTCAGGGTACTAGGTCGTCCAAGCATCTTCCAAAACAAGCTAGGTTTCCATCAAATGTTACCTGAAACATGCTCAAAAAGAATTGTGTGTCAACTAAAAAGTTGGTGAGTTCAAGTGGTTTAGTTTCAGAAATAAAAGTTAAAGGTACTCATAAAGCCCACAAGTTTATAGTTTTTGTATCTATTAAGTTGTTGTGGGTCACAATCAACCCTGCACTCAGCCCCGGCTTGCCTCTTCTAAAGTTGTGTTGAACCGGTTAACCCCAAAGGGGAGAACTGAGCCTCATAGCAGTAGACCACCTGCCGGATGGTCTGCCTTTGTATCCTTTAAACTTGTGCACATGCCACATACGAACCCGTAGGATCTCAGTGGGGTACCTCCCTGTAACGGGAGCCACTGTGTGTGGGGGATTCCCCAAATAGATCTATCCATATAAAGCAAGCGGTTCACGATAGAATTAATGATTGTGATTCATGTATCAGCAGGCATCATAAAAAGAAAATCCACAACATGATTTGTGTCACAGATAATAGTTTCAATTAAAAATAGAGCATGCTTCATCCCCAAAAACAGTAAGTAAAAAGGGGACACGAGAACTCACCTTAATAACAGTCAAGTTTCTCAATCACAGATAGTTTCAAGTCCTAGCACCCTATAATCATAATTCAAGTAATAAGCTATAGATTCCATTATTATTAGAAACATAATTTGGAGTCATTTTATAGTGAGGGCGTACGTGACTTTGTTTCTTAGAGGTTTGCTTCAAAGTTTCCTTTTTAGGAAAGTTAGGGTTTTAGCGTGTGTACATCAAGTTTTATGGTTCTTAGAAGTTTATTATTACCTTAATTTGTTAATATTTGTTTCTGGTCACGAGACTACTGAAATTTGACTAAAATGCAGAATTTACACTTTTGACCCTTCAAGTTTCGAAATTTACGGTTTTTACCCCAAAGTTTGTCTATTCCACATTCTCACCAAAAATATCGTCTTGGGGCTCTAACTTACTGAGATAATTAAGTTTTTATAGTTTTTATACCATTTCACTATTTTTAATATTTTATCTAAAATTTCACGGTTTAGGCTTACTTTTATTAAATAATTTATTAAAATTCATTTTTAATTTAGTTAATCTCAAAAATCAGATTCCTACCTTCAAATATTTACTTTTGAGCCTAGACTTCTTTTCAAAAACATTTTAAGTCTCTAGATTCTCTTATTTTATGGATTTTACATCCATTCGGGTCCCCGAAATCGGTTCGCCATTATCACAATCGGTCCTTGTTAATTTTTCAGCCATCAATACCCAAGTTTTACAGCCTAAAACCTACTGAAATTTCAGTCTAGCTCTCGGTGGAACCTACATAACATAAATATGGCCATAACCGGGCGGTTTAGCATGATTTACACATGTGTGAATGTCAAAAGTTACACGTGCACATCTAGCAGGTTATTAGGAGTGTAAAAATCAGATTGTTGAGTAATTTAGAAGCTGTTTATGCGTGAGTTAATACCTTAGGTTGGGAGGGTTCTACAAACAACCGGTTACACAACGATTAACTACATGAAAAGAGTGTCTTAGAGGTAATATATGGCATACTGAAACTAGATCAACAAATTTCTGGAAAAGCTTACCTCAAAAGAAGTTTTGGAGTCTCTCCAGAACACGATTACGGTTGCAAGATTCTGTTTTAAGCAGATGAACACGGTTTGAGATAGGGCAGAAGTTAAAATTCAAACGTTTGAGGAGCGGAAATACGATTTACTTACACGTTAGAGATAATCGAGTAGCGGGTTCTTGAATAAACTTGCTAGAATGGAGAAGAAATGAAGATGTGTGTGTGTGTTTGTGTTCTCAGTTGGAAGAAAAAAAAGTGAGAGGGAGAGTAGAGAGAATTCGAGGGTTAGCGAATGTCAGATATGAGGATAAAAAGAAAAGAATGTAGACGGTGGTTTGCATGTTATGGAAAGGAGAGAAAAGGGGAGTGTGAAAATGGGATTCGCAGATTGTGTTTGGTTGGTAGGTTTTGGGCGGCATGCAGATTGTCATATTTTATTTATTTTGTATTGGTATTCTATTATTATTATTATTGTTATTACTATTATTATTGTTATTGAGTTTGTTCTACACGGATGTGGATGGGTATATTTATCTGAATTTTATTTAAGTGTTAGTACACTTTATTTGTTTCTAATAATTCCTTCGAACGATAGTCTCTTATACAAAAACGAGTCCGTACATGGTTAGATACCAATGTCGGATGTATTTCAATCGTGGAAAAACTGATCAAAAGTTAAATATATGTGAAAATATAAATAAAAAAAATAAAATAAAATAAAAATCTAGGCGCATAACCACTGTTTGGGCGTATGACAACTGTTTAGGCACATGAGCACAACACTTAGCCATTTTCCATCAAACTTCTAGACACATGAGCACTGTTCAGGCACATGAGCACTGTTCGGGCACATGAGCACTGTTCAGGCACATGAGCACACTTAGCCATTTTCTAGCAAGACACTGTTCAGGCACATGAGCACTGTTCGGGCACATGAGCACTGTTCAGGCACATCAGCACACTTAGCCATTTTCTAGCAAACTCCTAGACACATGAGCACTGTTCAGGCACATGAGCACTATTCGGGCACATGAGCACTGTTCATGTGTATGACTTAGAAAAATTTCCACATCTTTTGTAAGGGTCGAGGAGGGGTTGTTACATTCTCCCACCGTTTAGAGAATTTCGTCCCGAAATTTTTATTTCTGTTGAGTCTCTGAACGGTTGGGTTTGAAGAGGTATGGATATTGGCTTCTCATCTCATCTTCCCGCTCCCATGTAAACTCAGGTCCTCGTTTAGAGTTCCAGCGTATCTTCACCTTGGGTATGCGACTTCGCCTAAGTCTCTGAACCAATCGGTCAGTAATCTCTATGGGTTCCTCAACAAAGTTCAATTTGTCATTTATTTTTGCTTCTTTCAATGGCAACTCCAGGGCTTTGTCAACCAGACACTTCTTCAAATTTGACACATGGAAAGTGTTATGTATGTAGCTCAGCTCCTCAGGAAGACTGAGCTGGTATGCTACCGGACCAACTCTTGCTAGTATTTCAAATGGTCCAATATACCTTGGGCTTAGCTTGCCCTTCTTGCCAAATCTCACAGCTCCTTTCCATGGCGCGACCTTCAACATTACTTTATCACCTACTTGAAATTCAAAAGGTTTTCGTCTGCTGTCAGCATACTTCTTTTGACGGCCTTGGGCTGTTTTCAGTCGTTCCTTAATCTTGGCTATCTTCTCAGTAGTCTCCATCACAACATCGGGCCCCATCACTTGACTATCCCTTATCTCATTCCAACTCAATGGCGACCGACATTTTCTACCGTATAAGGCTTCATATGGGGCAGCTTTTATGCTGGTGTGGTAACTATTATTATAGGAGAATTCCACTAGTGGAAGGTGGCGATCCCAGCTTCCACCAAAGTCGATCACGCACGCTCTCAGCATGTCTTCCAAGGTCTGAATAGTTCTTTCACTCTGCCCGTCGGTTTGAGGGTGATATGCCATGCTTATGTCAAGACGAGTCCTTAAAGCTTGTTGGAGAGATCTCCAGAATCGCGACGTGAAACGACTATCACGATCAGAGATGATCGAGAGCGGCACTCCATGCCGAGTCACTATTTCGTCGATGTATATTCGGGCTAACTTTGACATCTCATAGTCTTCTCGAATTGGTAAGAAATGGGCTGATTTGGTAAGCCTGTCCACCACTACCCAAAATGTATCATGACCGCGAGATGTTCTTGGTAGTTTTGTGACAAAATCCATGGTAATGTTATCCCATTTCCATTCCGGGATTTCGGGCTGCTGTAAAGTTCCTGATGGTTTCTGGTTTTCAGCCTTTACCATGGCGCAGGTTAAACATTTGCTCACATAGGTGGCGATAGATTTCTTTAATCCAGGCCACCAGAAGAGTGCCTTTAAGTCCTAATACATCTTATCACTCCCCGGGTGAATCGAATATCTAGATTTGTGAGCTTCGTCTAGGACTATAGTCCTAACCCCGCCATGATTAGGTATCCACGTCCTTCCTTCGTATCTGTATAGCCCATCATTGTCCATTTCCAAACGCTTTTCCATCCCTGTTAACATCTCACCCGTCAGGTTATTCTCATTAAAGGCTTGCCTTTGTGCTTCCTTGATCCTAGCAACGAGGCTAGTGTATACGCTCATCCTTAGAGCACGAACACGAAGAGGTTTCTCCCGTTCCTTTCTACTCAAGGCATTAGCTACCACATTTGCCTTGCCAGGATGGTAGCGGATCTCACATTCGTAATCGCTTAGTAACTCTACCCATCTTCTTTGGCGCATTTTCAACATTTTCTGGTTGAGGATATGCTGCAGGCTTTTATGATCAGTATAGATGACACACTTAGTACCATAAAGGTAGCGTCTCCATATTTTGAGTGCAAACACCACGGACCCAGTTCCAAATCATGTGTCGTATAATTCCTTTCGTGCTCGTTCAGCAATCTGGATGCATATGCGATCACCTTCTCCTGCTGCATTAACACGCAGCCAAACCCTTGACGCGAGGCGTCACAATAGACTACGAAGTCATCGGTTCCCTCGGGTAGGGTAAGAATAGGCGCGCTACATAGTTTCTCCTTTAGTAGATTAAAGGCTTCATCTTGTTCCTGTCCCCATTCATAGGTCACATCCTTCTTGGTTAACGTGGTTAGAGGCTGCACTGTTCGAGAGAAATCCTTGATAAACCTTCTATAGTAGCCAGCCAAACCAAGAAATTGCCTGATCTCGGTAGGAGTTTCAGGGACTTTCCAGTTCTTAATAGCCTCTATCTTTGATGGATCCACCCGGATTCCATCCTTGTTCACTATGTGACCGAGAAACTGAATTTCACGCATCCAAAACTCACATTTGGAGAACTTTGCTTATAATTGTTCATTCTTGAGTAGATCAAGAATTATCCGAAGATGTTTCTCATGTTCTTCCTTGCTCCGAGAGTAGATCAAAATATCGTCAATAAAAACGATCACGAACTTGTCTAAGTACGGACGGCACACACGGTTCATGAGATCCTTGAACGCTGCGGGTGCGTTAGTCAACCCAAAAGGCATGACTAGGTATTCGTAGTGACCATATCGGGTTCTGAAAGCTGTTTTTGGAACGTCCTCTTCCTTTATTTTTAGTTGGTGATACCCCGATCGCAGATCTATTTTCGAGAAGTAATTTGCTCCCTCCAATTGATCGAATAGGTCGTCAATTCGGGGAAGAGGGTATCGGTTCTTCACCGTAAGCTCGTTCAGTTCCCTATAGTCGATACACATCTGTAGTGTTCCGTCCTTCTTCTTAACAAATAGCACCGGAGCACCCCAAGGCGAGACACTGGGTCGTATGAACCCTTTGTCAAGCAATTCTTGGATTTGTAGCATCAGCTCTTTCATTTCGGGCAGAGCGAGTCGGTAAGGAGCTTTGGCCACCGGTGCGGCGCCAGGTATTAGGTCAATCTGAAATTTGACTTGTCCGGATGGAAGAGTCCTGGTAAGTCTTCTGGAAATACTTCCATGTATTCAGACACCCCAGGTATGTCTTCAATCTTCTTTTCCTCTTTGGCCTTCATCACATATAATATAAAGGCTTCGTGTCCTTTCTTAAGGCTTTGGGTAGCCTTCAGGTGGGATATCATAGGACACGGTGGGTGATTCCTTTCCCATGGACTACTAACATCTCCCGCTGGCTATGGGTATCTTAAGCAAACGCTTATCACAGATAATTTCAGCCCTATTTTAGCCAGCCAATCCATTCCTACTACTACATCAAAACCTCCTAACTTAATAGGCATCAAATCTATATCAAAGGAATTACCCTCTAGTATCAACTTGCAATCTTTGATGATTTCGTTAGTTTCTATTATATTACCGTCAGCTAGTTCTACGATGTATGTTTCGGTCAAAATGCAAGCAGTCAAATTAATGAAAGACCTAAAAGTAGTGGAAACAAAACTAGCGGTCGCTCCAGTATCAAATAGCACAGTAGCAGGGTGGTTATCTACAAGAAACGTACCGTTCACCACGTCGGGTTCTTTACGGGCACCATTTGGATCCATCACAAACGCTCTTCCCGTGGGCTTGTTGGGTCGAGTTTCCTTGTCCTTTGCTAGCTTGGGGCATTTGTTCCTCATATGCCCTGGGTCTCCGCACTCATAGCATTGCTTTCCAGGCTTAAAGGTGCAATCCTTAATCAGGTGACCATATCTTTTGCACTGGAAACAAGGCATGGATTACACTCCCCCTGGTGATGAACCTTGCATTTATTGCAGAAGGGGCTTGTGCCCAGGAACAACCTCCTAGCCTTCCTACCATTTTCGTTTCGCCTTGCTTCTCCTCTAGGCCTCTTGCTTGAACCACTACTGTTGCCGGCCACCTTCTTGGTATCAAACCACTTCCTCCTTTCTTCCCCCGCCTTCTTCTTATCCTCGGTCTCCTCGAGCTCAATCCACCAAGCTCTCACTAAGTCATCAGTATGACTACTGGTAACGTCGACCGCAGCCTGTAGAGTAGTAGGCCTGGAAGACCAAACCATGCCCCTCACCCTTGGGTGTAACCCCCAAATGAAACGGGCTACGCCCTTGGATTCTGGCATCACTAAGTGTGGTACCAGTCGGGACAATGCAAGGAATCGGTTGATGTACTCAGTGTAGTTCGGGCCTTTCATCTCCAGATTCAGAAATTCGGCCTCTAGTCTCTCCAGCTAGTTGATCGGGCACTACTTGCCAGTGATTAGCTCCCTAAATTCAGACCAGTTCATCCCACCAATAGCATTTCAACCTCGAGGCTGAATGATGGTTTTCCACAATTCAAGTGCTGGTCCTTTGAGAGATTGGGAGGCAAATCTTACCATGTGTTCCAGCTTACATTCGCTTATGTCCAACACAACTTCAATTTCATCCAGCCACCTATATGTTTCGATTGCACCCTCGGTGCCATAGAAGTCCTTTGGCTTGCAAGCCATGAAGGTTTTGTAAGAACACCCATTCCTGATAGCTTCGGCTTCCTCACAGTTGCCTTCATTGTTATTGGGTCCGTTAGTCTCGTTGGTATTTCCCCGATCGGCGTTGATCTGGGCAATGATCGTTGGGATAGCATTGGCGATCTGCTGTGCCACCAGGTTGGCAACCCTTTCGTCATTTTCCTGGTGGGCGTTTCCCCAGGTGGTGTTCCTGGTGGAGTAGGTGGTTGATTCCTACCTCGGGTAGCACCTCTCCTTCCCGTACAAATTCCTCGTCGTGGCGGCATTCTGATAGTATCATAGATAAGTTTGTTTAGTATCTCATATGTTTTTGTTTCTAGCATCACATTGTATCTCATAGTTCCTACTACACACTTCAATCAAGCACTTATGTTTCATTCAATGTATACAAAGATAACTACCAATAAGTATATATATATCAATCATGCAACACAAGGATTCTTATATTTTCAAATAGCATTGCCCTGCAAAAGTTAGTATCATCAATTAATTGCTTCATAGATAATCCCAAAAATAAGTCAATCATACATAATAGATAGCGTCATTGTTTCACAAATTGGAAGGTTCCATCACCCCATAAGTAATAATAGTTTCTCAAATAGATAGATTGTTTCTCAGATAGTTTTGGCAGCCTACTGCCATGCATCCTTAATACCAGCTACATCACCCCTGCCATTTCTTCTTCAACCAGCCGAACCATCCGGTCTTTTCTTCTTCTGCTCTTGCTCCAGGCGCTGGACATTGTGAGTTGCCATCATTGCTTGGAATTGGGCAGATTGGGAGGTCCGCGTGGCGTGTTGTAAGGTCAGCTCATGACGCTGGATAGTCCTCAGTATCTCACTCAA
Source organism: Flaveria linearis (assembly GCA_024085815.1). Lineage (NCBI taxonomy): Eukaryota > Viridiplantae > Streptophyta > Magnoliopsida > Asterales > Asteraceae > Flaveria > Flaveria linearis. The sequence continues at coordinate 32,220,677 of CM044009.1, read as the reverse complement.
GGTGGGGTCTGATGGGCCAAAGTCACTAGCCCGCCGGCTAGACTGGGAGTGCTGGTCTCCAGCGAACATGCTAGGGCCATCATGCATGCTATGCCTAGATGGCATCCAGTACTCATCATAAGGTAGACGTCTAGGTGGTGCGAGCATAGAGGGTGCTGGTGTCGGGGTCCTATCATGAGGAGGTGGAGGAGGAGGCATCCTAAATGAAACAGAAGGACCTGGCCTAGTACTCTTCCTAGGCCGAGTGACTACAAGGGTACCCCCGTTCTTAATGGGTGGAATAGGTGAGAGAGTGGGAGCTACTACATGTGGCGAGTTGGAGCACGTTCGGCTCCTAGCAGGTGATGTGGGTGATGACTCCTCGGATGGCTCAGTGTCGTCAGAAGTCGTGGATAGCCACCCTGGGTGTCCGCACCTCTGCAAGTATGCCTCGTACTCGTTTGTGGCTTCCTCCTCAGTGTCCCAACAGGAGTAGTCTCATCAACAGGATGTGCGGGTGCCTTACCTCTTTCAGCCATGATATGATTATCCTGTAAAAATAGTCATGAGTAATTTGTTTCTCATAGCTCATGATCATAGTAATAGTACTAGTAATAGTAGTGATGGCAGTTGTTTCTCATAGAGTTAGTACATATCAGCAATTGCATCAGTAAGCAGTAGTATCTCATAGAAGTTCAATTAGAATTTAACCTTGACTATGTTAAAAGTATTCCTCAGGTCAATCTAATCCAAAGGTCACACTTAGGCCTTGTGCTGGGATTTACGCGTCCGATAAATTCATGATTACGTTGATCAAGTGTAATCATCAATTTATCCAACCCGCAACCCCAACATTTACCCAAGCAAGGACAGTCCTACAGTCTCAGGGTTGTAGCCTAGGGTCTACTAAGGTATTCCCGATTTCTCTACAACCTGTGGCTCTGATACCAATCTGTCACACCCCAAGCCCAAGGAGGGTGGGACGTCACAGACTAGCAACAATGTGGCAGCGGAAACAGACCATCATAAGAGCACACGAGTAGAGAATATCACATGGCATTATAATAGCTAAAATAAATCCGAGACTAAATGGCTTAGCCCGGTTACATCCATTGTTTCATGTCAAAGGTACAAAATTAACATATCATTCATTACAAATTATTCAATGTTCTAAGCAGAGCTTATAATGCCATGAGGTCAGGGTACTAGGTCGTCCAAGCATCTTCCAAAATAAGCTAGGTTTCCATCAAATGTTACCTGAAACATGCTCAAAAAGAATTGTGTGTCAACTAAAAGGTTGGTGAGTTCAAGTGGTTTTAGTTTCAGAAATAAAAGTTAAAGGGACTCATAAAGCCCACAAGTTTATAGTTTTTGTATCTATTAAGTTGTTGTGGGTCACAATCAACCCTGCACTCAGCCCCGGCTTGCCTCTTCTAAAGTTGTGTTGAACCGGTTAACCCCAAAGGGGAGAACCGAGCCTCATAGCAGTAGACCCACCTGCCGGATGGTCCGCCTTTGTATCCTTTATAACTTGTTCACATGCCACATACGACCCCGCAAGATCTTAGTGGGGTACCTCCCTGTAATGGGAGCCACTGTGTGTGGGGGATTCCCCAAATAGATCTATCCATATAAAGCAAGCGGTTCACGATAGGATTAATGATTATGATTCATGTATCAGCAGGCATCATAAAAAGAAAATCCACAGCATGATTTGTGTCACAGATAATAGTTTCAATTAAAAATAGAGCATGCTTCATCCCCAAAAACAGTAAGTAAAAAGGGGACACGAGAACTCACCTTAATAACAGTGAGGTTTCTCAATCACAGATAGTTTCAAGTCCTAGCACCCTATAATCATAATTCAAGTAATAAGCTATAGAATCCATTATTATTAGAAACATAATTTAGAGTCATTTTATAGTGAGGGCGTACGTGACTTTGTTTCTTAGAGGTTTGCGTCAAAGTTTCCTTTTAGGAAAGTTAGGGTTTTAGCGTGTGTACATCAAGTTTTATGGTTCTTAGAAGTTTATTATTACATTAATTTGTTAATATTTGTTTCTGGTCACGAAACTACTGAAATTTGACTAAAATGCAGAATTTACACTTTTGACCCTTCAAGTTTCAAAATTTACGGTTTTTACCCCAAGTTTGTCTATTCCACATTTTCACCAAAAATATCGTCTTTGGGCTCTAACTTACTGAGATAATTAAGTTTTTATAGTTTTTAGACCATTTCACTATTTTTAATATTTTATCTAAAATTTCAAGGTTTAGGCTTACTTTTATTAAATAATTTATTAAAATTCATTTTTAATTTAGTTAATCTCAAAAATCAGATTCCTACCTTCAAATATTTACTTTTGAGCCTAGACTTCTTTTCAAAAACATTTTAAGTCTCTAGATTCTCTTATTTTATGGATTTTACATCCATTCGGGTCCCGAAATCGGTTCGCCATTATCACAATCGGTCCTTGTTAATTTTTCAGCCATCAATACCCAAGTTTTACAGCCTAAAACCTACTGAAATTTCAGTCTAGCTCTCGGTGGAACCTACATAACATAAATATGGCCATAACCGGGCGGTTTAGCATGGTTTACACGTGTGAATGTCATAAGTTACACGTGCACATCTATCAGGTTATTAGGAGTGTAAAAATCAAATTGTTGAGTAATTTAGAAGCTGTTTATGCGTGAGTTAATACCTTAGGTTGGGAGGGTTCTACAAACAACCGGTTACACAACGATTAACTACATGAAAAGAGTGTCTTAGAGGTAATATATGGCATACCGAAACTAGATCAACAAATTTCTGGAAAAGATTACCTCAAATGAAGTTTTGGAGTCTCTCCAGAACACGATTACGGTTGCAAGATTCTGTTTTAAGCAGATGAACACGGTTTGAGATAGGGCAGAAGTTAAAATTCAAACGTTTGGGGAGCGGAAATACGATTTACTTACACGTTAGAGATAATCGAGTAGCGGGTTCTTGAATAAGCTTGCTAGATGTAACACCCGTAAATTCTTTTAAAGAAGTAAAGGAATAAATAGAAAGAGAAGGGAAGAAAACTGAGGTCAGCTAAAAGTTAAAGGGTAAAAAGTGCCAAAGGACAAAAGAAAATAAAAGTTGGTGGATAAAGAGGTATGGCCGCCCATTTTGGCCTGTCAAACACCCTCATTCGTCTTTTTAGAAAGAGAAACAGCAGAGGCTTCGGTTTTTAGAGAGAGAAAGAAGAAGAAATCTAATTCAAGGTAAGAATTAGTGTTTTTAAGTGGTGTTTGAGCTAAGAAACCGAGAAATGCATGTTCTTATGTGTATGTGTGTTCGGGTTTGTGTGTTTTAGACACATCTAGGCTTTCAAGTCCTTTGGAAAAGCTCGAGCAGGGGAGTTTGAACTTGAAGAGCAGCTAAGGTGAGTTCTAGACCCCTTTTTACTGGTTTTTAAATGTTTGGGGCTGGAAAATGCATGTAAATATATTTTTATAAAGTTTGGGTTGAAACCCGTATGAACGATTGTATGTATGTTTATGTTTATGCTAGATTTATGCCTAGAATCATGTGTATATGCTTAGAATTAGGCATTTTGATGTTTGGGACTTGGATTATGAATTAGACATATGAGTAGGATGCTAATGTGTCTGAAAATGGGACTTAGAATAAATAAGCAAAAGTTGGTAAGTCCACTAGTGGTCATACGACCAACAGTGTGGTCGTATGACCAGGATTTTTCTAAGTGATGAGACCATTAGTGCTCATACGACCAACAGTGGTCGTATGATCAGGATTTTCTAAGTATTGAAATGTCCCACAGAACTCATACGACCAACAGTGGTCGTATGACAATGTAAAATTTTCTAAGTATGAGACCCACAGGACTCATACGACCAACAGTGGTCGTATGACCATGTGGAAACTTTCTAAGTATGGGCTCATACGACCAACAGTGGTCGTATGATCCAAATATGTTTCTAAGTCCAGAGTTGGTACGACCAGCAGTAGTCATACGACCAACAGTGTGGTCGTATGACCAGTTGATAATTCTAAGTGTTGAATGAAAAGCCCAGCAGTGTTCATACGACTAATAGTGCTCATACGCCCAGAGGCTTATACGACCAATAGTGCTAAAACGACTAGAACACTTAGAAATTTTCAGGAATTTCCAGTAATTCCGTAGTTCGAGGTTTGACCAGGGTTGACTAGGGTTAATAAATGATGATGTCTCATGCATATAATGATGAGTATGATTAACCCTAATTGTTACTAATATTATTATTAGTATATTATTGTTAACAATATTATTAAATATTGTTAAGTATGGTATGATATGATGATGCTACGTATGATGATGAATGTAAGATGAATATGTATGATGTGTGTATGTTCCTTGTGATTGTGTACGCTTATCTTTCTGAAACTTTACGAATAACGAGAAATGAATTAATGAAGTATTATGTATCGTAAAGTGAAAGATAATGAAAGAGGAACATGATGATGAATGCATGTATTAACGAATGAACGAAAAGAAGAATGATGATGAATACATGCATTAATGAACGAACGAATTATGTCTTGCAAGCATTGAATAACGCGATTGGTCCTTCTATGTGATTGACCATGGTCATGGTACCTCTACCGCTTACCTCTAGTACCGTGGCATACGTTTTGTTGTTCATATGTTGACTTCGGCCCGGTAGCTAATAACGTTCGGGGTGTAGCCTATGGTATTGGTACAATTCACCTTTCAATGTGTGCAAGTAAGTATGAACAAATGCGTATAGTAGTTACCCACTTCGGTGGGGGTGTAGTTACCCACTTCGGTGGGGGTGATGTTAGAGTGATGTTACCCACTTCGGTGGGGGTGTAGTTACCCACTTCGGTGGGGGTGATGTTAGAGTGATGTTACCCACTTTGGTGGGGGTGTAGTTACCCACTTTGGTGGGGGTGATGTTACCCATTTCGATGGGGGTGTTGTTACCCGAGTTATGTCTAACTGCGGGGGTGTGGCACGAGGCCAAACATAGTTATGAGATGAGCGACTTTGTGTTGCAACAAACTCGGTTGGAGTTCAATCTCTGTGATTGACTCGTATGGGATCTTTGTCGCGTATCCCAGTGCTGTGCCAGTCTTCGGATATGAGTCGGGGATATTGCATGAGACAAGATCTAGATGAGAATGAGGAATATGAAAGAAAGTTTTGCATGGTCTAGGGGTAACAGAGTGTCGGTCTATGGACTGAGAGCCATAGGGGCACCAGAATGTTAGAGTATGCCTTGTCGGCTCATGGGTATGAACCATGAGGGCAGGGGAGAGAGGTGACCCTTAGAGATTTACATGCTTAACGAATGAAAGTTAAAGAACGAACGAATGAAGATGATGAATGTACTAATAAATGAATGATGAAGATAATAATAATATTATCTACGTGTACGTATGTTGTATGATTGTATGTATGTAAGAATGGTTTTGACGGTAAGTAAAGTATGTTTTAATGTAAAACTAGAACTCACTCAGCAACGCTGACGTTTTATGTATTTTCCAGTTGGCAGGTATGTTGCTGAGGATGGCACAGGGCGACTACTCAGTTGTTGAGACTGGCATCCATATTTTGACATGTCGTTGTATTTTAGATAAAAACGAATGTTGTAATGGAAGGAATGACATGTTTTGTTATTAATGAATGTTTTTAAATTCCGCTGCAAAGTAAATATATGTTTTAAAACGTTTAATGTGTGATGAATGACCAACTGTGAGGTGCCCGGGAACGGGGCCTTACAAGTTGGTATCAGAGCCAAAGTTTAAGTGAATTGGGTAAAATTTTTCAGAATAAACCTTAACTTAAACTGAGAACGGGACGGAAAGGGAAGGGATGCCAAACTGAGTAGCTGCGTGCCATCAGGTATTTTCTTAAAGTTAACCAGCATTGTGTGCGCATGTTATGTGTTTATGTGTTACTGTTAGATTTAGATGCTAATATAGTCAGGAAAGGTAATGCTCGGGGTGTGAAGAGTAGAGTAAGTGGCTAATTACAACTGATCACCGTAATTAGGGACTTACTATACTTGACATGAACTGAGCTATTCCCTGGAATGACCGTGTTAATGTTTAAATCTTTCAGTGTAAGTTAGAGAATGGCCGGTAATAGACCTTCTAAGGCTTCCCATGGTGGAGGTAGTGGTGGACATGGTGTTGAACCACGAGTCACGAGAGCACGATCTAGAGTGGAACAAGTGGTTCACGAGGAGCCCGAAACACCTCAACCGGGAGGTGGTGATGAGAGTGCTAACTTGAGAGCCTCGGTGAAAGAGGCGGTAGTTGAAGAAGTGCACCAGGTGATGCAGACAATCTTACCATCTGTAATGACCGAAGTGATAAAGGCAGTACGCGAGGATGATAGACGAGGGAGGAATCGATCCTCCGGTAGACAGCAACAGACAGAGGCAGAAACGATATTGTCCGATGACGAGGATGAGGAAGAAGAGGAAGCGCCTGCGCCGGTGGCGGCACGAGGCTGTAACTATGGGGCGTTTCAACGATGTAAGCCCCCAACCTTTGACGGTAACGGCAATGCTACTGCCGCTCATCGTTGGGTCAGAGAGATGGAAGCGGTGCTGGAAATTAGTGAGTGTCGGGAAGATCAGAAAGTTAAGTTTGCCGCTCATTCTTTCGTGGACTCAGCGTTGTGTTGGTGGGACAATATAGTTCAAGCTGAGGGTAGTCGGACTATTGGAGGAATGAGATGGTCAGAGTTGAAAAGGCTGGTGATTGAGGAGTTCTGTCCTTGCCGTGAAATGGACAAAGTTGAAAGGGAGCTCCTGCAATTGGAAGCGGGAACGATGACACATCAGCAATACACCACTAAATTCAACGAGTTGACACGACTGGTGCCGGATCAGGTGACACCTCTTTCGCGGAAAATCAAGAGGTATGTTCAGGGCTTGCCGGCGGATATCCGTAGGCACATGATCGCTGCCCGACCAAGCACGTTCAGGTCGGCGGTGGATCTAGCGGGAAGGTTATACGACGAGCGGGAGGCGATGGCGATGAAGGGCGAAGCGGAGGAGCAAGCCTATGTTAAGAAGGGGAAAGGAAGGCGAGATAGTGATGGCAGAGTGGTGACTGAAGGTAAGATAATGAGGATCGATGATCGGGAGAGGATAATAAGGAAGGGTGAGGTATGCAAGAAGTGTGGACACAAGCACCCCGGGGAATGTAGACTGGGGACCAATGTCTGTTTCCGTTGTGGTAGGGCCGGACATGTGGCGAAGAACTGCGGTATGGGGAGGTGTTATTCTTGTGGGGAGGAAGGTCACAGGAGCAGGGATTGTAAGGAGGCTGGAAGAGAAGGACGGAAGGCAAACGCAGCACCTACACGATGACGCGGGAGGAGGCTAGGGTGAGCCCCGATGTTACGTCAGGTATGTTTCTAGTCAATTAACCTTTAGCCTTTGTGTAGTTGATTATGGCTCTGGTTTCATTCCTGCTGCCTTTCGTGATAAGTTGCATATTAGGAATAGAAAGAATCAATGTCATTCGACTTAGGAGCTACTATAGGGAAGCCAACTAGATTACCCAGTGCGCTAACGGACCCCGCAATAGAATTGAGAGAGAGCGCCTGTTTTTCTGTCAAACCATCCCTGATAGACGTAGGGGGATAGATGTACACCTCCGGGTGAATCGAATAGTAGCTTATGAGGCAAGCACCAAGCGCTGCAAAAGAGATGGATTGATTGGTGGTGCCCGATAAAAGTTCGGTGCCGATCTGCGACAATGGGTTATGATGAAGGCTTCTCCGGGAAGGATGTACGACGATCGGAAGAGAACGGAAACAAAAGGAGAAGGAACATCAATGAGCCCTTCGATGTAGAGAATACTATTAGTGGATTCACTAGGTTACCTGATGCCCTAGAGGATTGCGCGATGCAATTAAGAGAGTTATGTCACCCGTTGTCTAAGGAACAATTTCAGCTTTTGAGTGGTTCATTGAACGGCAACGTACAATAGTTTCGACGTTGTAGCAAACAAGTAGAATGGAAGGTTGGAAGTAAAGGAAAGAGCTAAATTTGGATTAAGTCACCAAATAAGCCGGATTGTCTTTCTTGTCAGTGTTGGGTTGCCAAAGGGTCATTACACATACGTAAAGAACATCAAATAAGGGGCTAGCAACTATACGCAAGTTGATGGCCGTGTGTTTCAAAGCATGAAAGCTGAAGGTTCTCAGTGATGCTCTGAAGCTCAATGATTATGACGCCGAGACTTTGCTCGGATATTGTGATGATTCTCTTAATCGTAGTGACCGCACTCTACATGGCATGCTTGAGGTCGCAGGTGCTGGTCAAATAATCATTGATCAGTAACGCAGAATAGTCAAAGACAGACCAGAAATCAAATGTCGATAAACGATGTAGAGCGATTGAATTCCGGACGAGAGACTGGAAGAAGAGGTGAGACAGTACTGCTCATACGGGTTTAAGGAATAACAGGTTTCGGGGACGAAACCTATATAAGGGGGGTGGACTTGTAACACCCGTAAATTCTTTTAAAGAAGTAAAGGAATAAAATAGAAAGAGAAGGGAAGAAACTGAGGTCAGCTAAAAGTTAAAGGGTAAAAAGTGCCAAAAGGACAAAAGAAAATAAAAGTTGGTGGATAAAGAGGTATGGCCGCCCATTTTGGCCTGTCAAACACCCTCATTCGTCTTTTAGAAAGAGAAACAGCAGAGGCTTCGGTTTTTAGAGAGAGAAAGAAGAAGAAATCTAATTCAAGGTAAGAATTAGTGTTTTTAAGTGGTGTTTGAGCTAAGAAACCGAGAAATGCATGTTCTTATGTGTATGTGTGTTCGGGTTTGTGTGTTTTAGACACATCTAGGCTTTCAAGTCCTTTGGAAAAGCTCGAGCAGGGGAGTTTGAACTTGAAGAGCAGCTAAGGTGAGTTCTAGACCCCTTTTTACTGGTTTTTAAATGTTTGGGCTGGAAAATGCATGTAAATATATTTTTATAAAGTTTGGGTTGAAACCCGTATGAACGATTGTATGTATGTTTATGTTTATGCTAGATTTATGCCTAGAATCATGTGTATATGCTTAGAATTAGGCATTTTGATGTTTGGGACTTGGATTATGAATTAGACATATGAGTAGGATGCTAATGTGTCTGAAAATGGGACTTAGAATAAATAAGCAAAAGTTGGTAAGTCCACTAGTGGTCATACGACCAACAGTGTGGTCGTATGACCAGGATTTTTCTAAGTGATGAGACCATTAGTGCTCATACGACCAACAGTGGTCGTATGATCAGGATTTTCTAAGTATTGAAATGTCCCACAGAACTCATACGACCAACAGTGGTCGTATGACAATGTAAAATTTTCTAAGTATGAGACCCACAGGACTCATACGACCAACAGTGGTCGTATGACCATGTGGAAACTTTCTAAGTATGGGCTCATACGACCAACAGTGGTCGTATGATCCAAATATGTTTCTAAGTCCAGAGTTGGTACGACCAGCAGTAGTCATACGACCAACAGTGTGGTCGTATGACCAGTTGATAATTCTAAGTGTTGAATGAAAAGCCCAGCAGTGTTCATACGACTAATAGTGCTCATACGCCCAGAGGCTTATACGACCAATAGTGCTAAAACGACTAGAACACTTAGAAATTTTCAGGAATTTCCAGTAATTCCGTAGTTCGAGGTTTGACCAGGGTTGACTAGGGTTAATAAATGATGATGTCTCATGCATATAATGATGAGTATGATTAACCCTAATTGTTACTAATATTATTATTAGTATATTATTGTTAACAATATTATTAAAATATTGTTAAGTATGGTATGATATGATGATGCTACGTATGATGATGAATGTAAGATGAATATGTATGATGTGTGTATGTTCCTTGTGATTGTGTACGCTTATCTTTCTGAAACTTTACGAATAACGAGAAATGAATTAATGAAGTATTATGTATCGTAAAGTGAAAGATAATGAAAGAGGAACATGATGATGAATGCATGTATTAACGAATGAACGAAAAGAAGAATGATGATGAATACATGCATTAATGAACGAACGAATTATGTCTTGCAAGCATTGAATAACGCGATTGGTCCTTCTATGTGATTGACCATGGTCATGGTACCTCTACCGCTTACCTCTAGTACCGTGGCATACGTTTTGTTGTTCATATGTTGACTTCGGCCCGGTAGCTAATAACGTTCGGGGTGTAGCCTATGGTATTGGTACAATTCACCTTTCAATGTGTGCAAGTAAGTATGAACAAATGCGTATAGTAGTTACCCACTTCGGTGGGGGTAGTTACCCACTTCGGTGGGGGTGATGTTAGAGTGATGTTACCCACTTCGGTGGGGGTGTAGTTACCCACTTCGGTGGGGTGATGTTAGAGTGATGTTACCCACTTTGGTGGGGGTGTAGTTACCCACTTTGGTGGGGGTGATGTTACCCATTCGATGGGGGTGTTGTTACCCGAGTTATGTCTAACTGCGGGGGTGTGGCACGAGGCCAAACATAGTTATGAGATGAGCGACTTTGTGTTGCAACAAACTCGGTTGGAGTTCAATCTCTGTGATTGACTCGTATGGGATCTTTGTCGCGTATCCCAGTGCTGTGCCAGTCTTCGGATATGAGTCGGGGATATTGCATGAGACAAGATCTAGATGAGAATGAGGAATATGAAAGAAAGTTTTGCATGGTCTAGGGGTAACAGAGTGTCGGTCTATGGACTGAGAGCCATAGGGGCACCAGAATGTTAGAGTATGCCTTGTCGGCTCATGGGTATGAACCATGAGGGCAGGGGAGAGAGGTGACCCTTAGAGATTTACATGCTTAACGAATGAAAGTTAAAGAACGAACGAATGAAGATGATGAATGTACTAATAAATGAATGATGAAGATAATAATAATATTATCTACGTGTACGTATGTTGTATGATTGTATGTATGTAAGAATGGTTTTGACGGTAAGTAAAGTATGTTTTAATGTAAAACTAGAACTCACTCAGCAACGCTGACGTTTTATGTATTTTCCAGTTGGCAGGTATGTTGCTGAGGATGGCACAGGGCGACTACTCAGTTGTTGAGACTGGCATCCATATTTTGACATGTCGTTGTATTTTTAGATAAAAACGAATGTTGTAATGGAAGGAATGACATGTTTTTGTTATTAATGAATGTTTTTAAATTCCGCTGCAAAGTAAATATATGTTTTAAAACGTTTAATGTGTGATGAATGACCAACTGTGAGGTGCCCGGGAACGGGGCCTTACACTAGAATGGAGAAGAAATGAAGATGTGTGTGTGTGTTTGTGTTCTCAGTTGGAAGAAAAAAAGTGTGAGGGAGAGTAGAGAGAATTCGAGGGTTAGAGAATGTGAGATATGAGGATAAAAAGAAAAGAATATAGACGGTGGTTTGCATGTTATGGAAAGGAGAGAAAAGTGGAGTGTGAAAATGGGATTCGCAGATTGTGTTTGGTTGGTGGGTTTTGGGCGGCATGCAGATTGTCATATTTTATTTATTTTGTATTGGTATTCTATTATTGTTATTATTGTTATTACTATTATTATTGTTATTGAGTTTGTTCTACGCGGATGTGGATGGGTATATTTATCTGAATTTTATTTAAGTGTTAGAACACTTTATTTGTTTCTAATAATTCCTTCGAATGATAGTTTCTTATACAAAAACGAGTCCGTACATGGTTAGATACCAATGTCGGATGTATTTCAATCGTGGAAAAACTAATCAAAAGTTAAATATATGTGAAAATATAAATAAAAAATAAAATAAAATAAAAAAATCTAGGCGCATAACCACTGTTTGGGCGTATGACAACTGTTTAGGCACATGAGCACAACACAGCCATTTTCCAACAAACTCCTAGACACATGAGCACTGTTCGGGCACATGAGCACTGTTCGGGCACATGAGCAATGTTCAGGCACATGAGCACACTTAGCCATTTTCTAGCAAACTCCTAGACACATGAGCACTGTTCAGGCACATGAGCATTGTTCGGGCACATGAGCACTATTCAGGCACATCAGCACACTTAGCCATTTTCTAGCAAACTCCTAGACACATGAGCACTATTCAGGCACATGAGCACTGTTCGGGCACATGAGCACTGTTCATGCGTATGACTTAGAAAAATTTCAACATCTTTTGTAAGGGTCGAGGAGGGGTTATTACACACAAAATGCATCCGCAACACTCCACAACCATCTTCAAACAATCTGCATAAATCTACTAAATTTAATCCAAATGATGACTCTTGATCCACGAATCCTTTATTAAGCACTAGACCATGGATACGGGTAGTGAAGGATAAAAAACCCCTCGTATTCACTCAATAAGAATTGAGAATCAATCTATAATTACGGAATGAAAGTGATCACATGCCAAACATGAAACATAATGTGTGATTGATTTAAAAGAAGTCAAATCAAGGTTGTTCGACCAAGAAGATAAAATTTCTTTATTTCAGTCGAAATTGGGCGATTATAGATTAGTGCATTAAAGTATTCTTGAAAGTTTAATAAAATACATGAAAATAGAACTTGTCATACAAAACCATTAAACTGTAATAGTTCTCGCATGGATAGTATTTGCCACCCGTAACAACCTTTCATACTATGCCCTTTTGATTCTCAAGCCTTCTAAACACCCTCCTAAACTAATCTAATCAAATTCAATTATAATGATCATGAAATCAAACTAACCAACCACAAAGGGAACATAGTATCTGCCTCCAAATATAACCAAACATGAAAATAAACAAATCACCTTTAAAATCGATCCATTCATCCACAAAATGCATTCGGAACACTCCATAACCATCTTCGAACACTTTTGCTTAGAAATCTACTAAATTAAATCCAAATGATAAATCTCGATCCACGAAATCCTTTCTTAAGCACTACATGATGGATACGAGTTGTAATGGATCACAAAACTACTTGTATTCATTCAATAAGAGGCGGGAATGAAATTATTGTTACGGAATGAAAGTAATGACATGTCAAACATGAAACTTCATATGTGATTGATTTAAGAGAAGGCAAATCAAGGTAACAAGGCCAAGAAGATAATATTTCTTTTTATTTCAATTGAAATTGGGTGATTATAGATTTGGGCTTCAAAGTATTCATGAAAGCTTAATAAAATACATGAAAACAGAACTAGTCATACAAAAACATTAAACAACAAGAGTTCTCGCACGGTTAATATTTGCTACCTGTACCAACCTTTCATACTATGTCATTTTGATTCTCAAGCCTTCTAAACACCCTCCTTAACTAATCTAATCAATAAAAAACCAAACTAAACAACCACAAAGGGAATATAGTATCTACTTTCAAATATAATTTAAAGCCAAACATTTAAATTAACAAATCACCTTTAAAATCAATCTACTCGTGCACAAAATGCATGCACAACACTCCAAAACCATCTTCAAACACTCTTGTTTTGAAATCTACTAAAGTCAATCCAAATGATGACTCTCGATCCACAAAATCCTTTATTAACCACTAAACCATGGATATGAGTTGTAAAGGATCAAAAAACAACTTGTATTCAATCAATAAGAAGCGAGAATCAAATTGTAGTTACGGAATGAAAGTATCACACGTCAAACATGAAATTTAATGTGTGATTGATGTAAAAGATGTCCAATCATGGTCACACGGAATGAAAGTAATCACACGTCAAAACCGAACAAGAAAATAAACAAATCACCTTTAAAATCAATCCATTTGTCCACAAAATGCATCCACAATACTCCACAACCATCTTCAATAGTTTTGCTTACAAATCTACTGCATTCAATCCAAATGATGAATCTCGATCCACAAAATCCTTTATTAGGCACTAGACCATGAATACGAGTTGTGAAGAATCAAAACCACTCGTATTAACTCAATAAGAAGCGGAAATCAAAGTCTAGTTATGGAATGAAAAAATAACATGTCAAACATGAAACTTCATGTGTGATTGATTAAAAGAAGTTAAATCAAGGTAACACGACCAAGAAGATAAGATTTCCTTTTATTTCAATCAAAATTGGGCGATTATAGATTTGTGCATCAAAGTATTCATGAAAGCTTAATAAAATAGATGAAACAGAACTAGCACTACAAATACATTAAACAATAATAGTTCTCGCATGTATAGAATTGCTACCCGTAACAACCTTTCATACTATGCCATTTTGATTCACAAGCCTTCTAAACACCCTCCTAAACTAATCTAATCAATAATGATCAGGAAGTCAAATTAAACATCCATAAAGGTAATAGAGTATCTACTTTCAAATATAAACCAAAACGGAACATGAAAATAACCAAATCGCCTTTAAAATTGACCAACTTATGCACAAAATGCATCCACAACACTCCAAAACCATCTTCAAACAGTCTTGCTCACAAATCTACTAAATTTAATCCAAATGATGACTCTTGATCCATGAATTCCTTTATTAAGCACTAGACCATGGATATGAGTAGTAAAGGATAAAAAACCACTCGTATTCACTCAATAAGAATCAAGAATCAAATTATAGCTATGGAATGAAAGTAATCACATGTCAAACATGAAACTTAATGTGTGATTGATTTAAAATAAGTCAAATCAAGGTAACACGACCAAGAAGAAAAGATTTCTTTTTATTTCAATCAAATTGGGCGATTATAGAGTTTGTGCATCAACGTATTCATGAAAGATTCGTAAAATACATGAAAATAGAACTAGTTCTACAAAATCATTAACAATAATAGTTCTCGTATGGATAGTATTTGCTACCCCGTAACAACCTTTCATATTATGTCATTTTGATTCTCAAGCGTTATACACACCCTCCTAAACTAATCTAATCAAATTCGATTATAATGAACATGAAATCAAACTAGACAACTACAAAGGGAACATAGTATCTACTTTCAAATATAAACCAAAACCGAACATGTAAATAGATAAATCCTCTTTTAAACTGATACATTCATCCACAAATTCATCCGCTACACTCCACAACCATCTTCAAACACTTTTGCTTATAAATCTACTACATTCAATGCAAATGATGAATCTCGATCCACAAAATCATTTAATAAGCACTAGACCATGGATACGAATTGCACAATACGAATTGCATAGGATCAAAAACCACTAGTATTCACTCAATAAGAAGCGAAAATCAAATTATAGATACCGAATAAAAGTAATCACATAGCAAACATGGAACTTCATGTGTGATTGATTTAAAAAAAGTCAAATCAAGGTTGTTTGACCAAGAAGATAAATTCTCTTTTTATTTTAGTTGAAATTGGGCGATTATAGATTAGTGCATTAAAGTATTCTTGAAAGTTTAATAAAATACATGAAAATAGAACTAGTCATACAAACCATTTGCAAGGCCCCGTTCCCGGGACGCTCACAGTTGTACAATTATTGCACATAACACATAAAATATTCATTTAACTTTACTAAAACACCACAACGGAATAACTTTAAAACCTTTTCATATATTAATGACAGCTTTTGCAAAATAATACAATGTAGTTAACTTTTATAAAATATCATAATTTGCATTACATAATAAAACATCATTGTTATACAAATGGATGCCATCCCAAAAATGCCAAGTATCTGCATTGTGCCATCCTCAGCAACAATCATCTGCCAAATGAAAAATACATAAAAGTCAGCGTTGCTGAGTGAGTTCTAGTTTTATAATTAAAATAATTCACCTTCCATTTAGAACCGTTTTTTACTTTCATATGTGCTCATACATCATACGTACAAATGGATAATCTTATTATTATCTTCGTCATCGTTCATTAACTTTCATTCATTCATCATCGTACGTCATCGTTATCATTCGTTATCTTACTTACCGTACTTTACGTACATTCACCTTTATCTTCCTCACATTCCGGGCCAATGCCACAGGCTATACCCCACCATCATGCATAAAGAGGGTACTGGGCCGAAGTCTATAAATAGACTTGTAACACAAGGAAATGGGTTATGGACTAAATTAGGCTTATGGGCAAGAGCCTAAGAGATTAAGGGCCCATAATCAGCCCTTTAACACATTCAACCAGCCACCATCTCCCTCATTTGAACCATTGCCTCCCAAATTCGTAGAGAGAGAAAGTAGAGGGAGAAAGTGAAGAAAACTCAAGATTTGGAGCTTCAAAGGTTAAGGGATTAAAGATCTGGGTGTTGGAGAATCAAACCATAAGAAAGGAGCAATAAATCCAGATAAGAATCAGCCCTTAAACCCTTTTGTAGATCAAACCCAGATTTTAGGGTTTTGGGTTTTGAAAAGTTGCAAAGAATCACATAAAGGTCACATTTTTACGTATGAAAACATGTAAAAAGCTTAGATATAGCCTCATGGATGATAAACTAAGATATTGGATGTAAAAGTTGCGATTTGGGGTAAAAGCGGGATGGTTCATAATTTTTATGCGATCTGCGAAACAGTCTGTGCGTCCAGCGAAATTGCATATTCAAGCTGCGAAACTGTGGGTTTTCTGCAAAACTATAGTTTCGTAGATAATTTGGCAGCATGGAATTCCAACAAAAGTTGAGCGAAACTGGCAGCGAAACTGGCAGCGAAACTGGCAGCAAAACTGGCAGCGAAACTGGCAGCAAAACTGTCAGTGAAACTGTCAGCGAAACTGTGTCAGCGAAACTGTCAGCGAAACTGCCAGCGAAACTACTTATCTGCAGCGAATTAGGCAAAAATTAACCCCTTTATGTGTTAACTTATATGCAGGCTGGGTAGTGTGATCCTAGCCTAGAAAGCTTAGTTTAGAGGTTACTCACAACATCCAGGTGAGTTCTAGATCCCATTATTTAAACGCTTTTCCATGTTTTTGGGGCTATTATGCATAGTAAACATAAGGTTTTCAAGGTAAACATAAGGTTTTGGGGCTATTATGCATAGTAAACTTAAGGTTTTTGGGGCGTTGCCCCTTGGACCCCACTAGGGGCTGCTGCCCCTAGGACCCCGCTGTTAGGGGTTGCCGCCCCCAAACCCCCGTCCCGCGGAGGGTCGGTTAGTGTTATGATGACTAGTATTTGGTATGTTGTGTACTTAATAAGTTATGTATTATATATTAAATGAAAGTTAATATTAATGAGAAGTGGAACTTAACGAATGTTACCCCGGGCCCGTTTGATGATGAAAAGTCTTGCAAGCACTATGATAGACTTCACTTATATGAGTCTGACGTATAATGATGGGTCCGTATCATGAGTGGGCTATGTGCCTCGCAGTGTGGATCAACTACGGGGGTTAGCTACCATGATGATATATACCGACAGGGATCGACATTCGTTGTTGATCAACATGGAGCTCTTGCTTTGTGCAATCTCGCTTATGATAAAGTGAAAGATAATGAAAGAATAAAAGATAATGAACATGCTTAATATGATGCAAGAAATGTTATATAGTATGATGTATGCGTGGTCATTATATGGAGGATAAAGCTTATATTTTCTTTTTATCTAAAACTAGAACTCACTCAGCAAAGCTGACTTTTATGCATAATAGTGGGCAGGTAAATGCTGATGCTGAGGATGGCACCAGGGAGCTACTTAGCGAGCAAGGATGGCATTTCTATCATGAAATCTTTATTATAAATTAAGACCATGCACTACGTTTTTATTCTATTTAAAGACAAATGTAAGAGTACAATATGATTTCCAAGTTTTAATGAATGTTTATTTAATTCCGCTGTAATGTTTGGTTTATAAAGTGATCTTATGCTATGATTAACCAACTGTGAGGTTTCCCGGGAATGGGGCCTTACAAGACTCCATTCATTTTGCCCGGTAGCCTGACCATAGTACCAGGGTAAATTCATTCAGACCAATGCCTGTACTATACCCCACGTCATGCATAAAGCGGGTACTGCGCTGAAGTCTATAAATAGACTCCCATACATTGTGCGCGGTGGCCTGACCACAGTACCGGGGTAAGCGGCAAAGATCCCATACGTATGGTTAATCATAAGGATAAGACCCAGTGTGAATCCTTCTGGGGTAGCGAACCCACACACAGTTGACCTAACACCCTTCATTAGGCGTGAACCTCCATACATTGCTTGCAAGACTTTTCTACATTCGTCCGTTCATTAATGCATGCATACATTCTTTCTTTACGTTCCACTTATCATTATCATTAACTTCCACTTACATAATACTTTTCATTCATTCCATACTCATAACATGTAAGTCACGGAATAATACATAATAGGAACATAAGGAAACATAACATAAACATACATAGCATCATATAACATCACATACATCGTCACACATCATCATAAACATCATGCATCATACATTCCCATATACATACACATACGTAACAAGTCATCATAGAACATAACCGACCCTCCGTGAGACAGCGGGGGTTTGGGGGCGGCAGCCCCTGACAGCGGGGGCCTAGGGGCAGCAGCCAGGTCAGCGTAAAAATTTTTTATTTTAACACATTCGTATAACACATTTTGTTATAGAAAAATCGATCTTCCTATTAAAACCTCTTAAAATCTTGGTCATTTAAATCGTACATTTAGTATGCATTTCCAGCCCCAAAACAAGTTTAAAACATTTAAATAAGGGACCTAGAACTTACCTGGACACAGTGAGTAGCTTCTCAGTCAAGCTTTCTAAGCAAGGGTCGCACTACACAGCTTGCAGATAAGTTAACACTCAAAAGAGTTAATTTCTGCCTAATTTCGCTGCTAATTTCACTGCATGATGAGCAGTTTCGCTGCTAGTTTCGCCAGCAGTTTCGCTGCTAGTTTCACCAGCAGGTTCACTGCTAATTTTGCCAGCAGTTTCGCTGACAGTTTCGCCCAACTTTCGTTGGAAATTCAAGTCTGCGAATCTACCTGCAAAACTATAGTTTCACAGGAAGATCCATAGTTTCGATGGATGATTACATAATTTCGCTGGATGAACTCATAATTTCGCAGAATGGGCTGAAATTACGAGTCAGCCCATTTTTAACCGAAAACTTCAATCCTTTACACCAAAATCTTGGTTTATCATCCATGAAGCTATATCTAAGCTTTTTAAAAGTTTTCATACACAAAAACGTGAGTTTTGGATGATTCTTTGCCACTTTCAAAAACCCCAAAACCTAAAATCCGGGTTTAAGCTAAAGAAACGATTAAATGATGTTTCTTAACTGGATTCTTGGTCTTTCCTTGTTGTTTGGATACCAACAAGCATCAATCTTGAATCTCTTGATCAATAGAGCCTTGAATCTTCACCTCCTCTCTACTTTCTCTCTCTACACTCTCTTTAGAAGTTGGTGTTGAGTTGCAAATGAGAGTTTCTTTGGCTTATTCATTTTCCTATTTCAGGTGTTCCCGGGACCTTAAAATCGCCAAACACATAACCGCGAGGTCTACTCGCTCCATACTCCATTTCCCGCTATTTCTTTAAATAATCCCGACTAAGCCCACTATTATTAATTGGCTTGTTTCGACTTTCTTCCGGGCATTACACTATTAAACAATAATAGTTCTCGCATGGATAGTATTTGCTACTCGTAACAACCTTTCATACTATGCCCTTTTGATTCTCAATCCTTCTAAACACCCTCCTAAATTAATCTAAACAAATTTGATTATAATGACCATGAAATCAAACTAACCAACCATAAAGGGAACATAGTACCTGCTTCTAAATATAAACCAAAACTGAAAATGAAAATAAACAAATCACCTTTTAGATCTATCCATTCATCCATGCAGGACCGGGTGAAGGGGTTATGCACTTGTACAACACAACAACACAAAGATGAGAGTGTATTTTAACACTTAACAATTCAAATGGGGAACTGATAAGAAAATGAGTTTAGAGAACTTAGAAACACAAGATGTAATGAGACAGAAACTAGAGCAATACACAAGTAGTTGGTTTTCAAGGTTAAAGTATATTGATCTTCTAGTTCCTTACAAAGTGGTTTACAAAGTTCAACTCAAAAACTTACTTAGTTACAAGGACCACAAAATACTTATACTAAAGACTACAGCCGGCCATACTTTGAAGGCCAGCTGGATACATGAACTAGACAATAAAATCCATATAGAGTCAAAAGGCACATTGCCTTTATGACTAGTGACTATGACATGCCATAGCTCACATCCTAATATATTACAAAAAGGATAAAGTACATAAAGTGGAAAGTTACAGACTCAAGACCTCAACGTACAGTTTACCAAAAGCATGGACCTTTTCACCAACTCATGAAAAGTACATCTTTTGGCTTCGGAAGATATTGGCAGCGGAAAGTGGTTCAGCTTTAGGTAAAAAGTACATCTGATAAAGCATGTAATATAAAAGTCTTCGGAAGAAATCTTTCTTCAATGGTTGGCTTCGGAAGACTTTGTCCTTGAAGCTTCGGATGACTTCATCTTTTGGCTTCGGAAGATATTGGTCTTGGCTTCGGAAGATTTCACACTTAGAATAATTTCCAAGTCAGTGTGAATCTTCCGAAGCATTCCCCTTCAGTGTACATGTGCATGCATGCAGGAGAGACTTTAAGTGTTTGGGTTGCATCAGCCTTACTAATAGCCTTACAAACTCCCCTTAGGCTGATGCTACCAAAACACCTTAAGACACTAGATATTTACTGTCCTCAATATGATGATGACCATCCCTTTCTTCATGAGATGGTCAGGATCACTCAGACTCTCATAGTATCTTCTCATGTCAAAGAGATCATGCAGAGGTAGATTAAACATATCCTGCCATGTGTAGACATGTCCAATACCTTGATCTCTTATGACATGCCATCTTTCTGGATTTGTGGTGTATGTCAAAGATAAGATGGGTCTTCCTGATGCCAGAGGAGCTGCTTGAATTGGAGTTGGTGGGGCATCCTCTTGTTGCACATCCTCAGGATGTTCTGACTCATCCTGAGGTTTGGAGGTGGATGTTTCCTTCTTCTTCTTCTTGTTGCACATCCTCAGGATGTTCTGACTCATCCTGACCGAGAAATAAATATTAACGTCATAGGTAAAAATGAGAATTTGCCTAATTTAATCTTAGTTACCACTAATGTTAATATCATTATGTGAGGAAACGACTATGACTATCGTAATGAGAAAACCCGATAACAGCATCTACGCGCCTTAGTACGACGAGATGGCTCAATCTAGCGAATAAACAATAAAATGCCCAAGTGGATGATAAAACCAAGATATGGGGCATGTAAATAGTCGTTTTGGACTAGAATTTCGCAAGGAATTAGAATTTAACGTGTTCGGGTTTTGAAAGTCGGGTCGAGACGGAAGAAAAAGGAAAATGACGTTCGACTATCCCTCTAACCCCTCCCCCTTGCCCTTGGCCGCCCCCTTCCCCTTCCCTCTCCTCCCCTTATAAATACCCTTCTTCCTCCCCTCATTTCATTCTTCCACTTCATTTTAAAGAAAATTCACTCTCTCCCTCTCTTTTCTCTCTTAAAGTCACGGCCACACCACCACCACCATCTTCATTTTCATTTTTCATCCAAGTTCTTGGAGATTTAAGCTTGGAATCCCGAGTTGGAAGTGTTCCTAGCAAAAAGTGGAGCTCATCATGGTAAAGCAAGAAGAAAATCATCATCATATAAGTTTTTTCGTGTGAATAGCTTCTAGGACTAAGGTAACCTTAATATTTGTTTTAGTTACGTTTTTATACGAAAATGGCTACCTAAAAGCTAAAGTTGGTTCATCCAAGTAGAAGTTTAGTAAAAGATGGGTTGAAATCTGAAAATGATGATCAAAAGTGAAGTATTTTGTGTATGCATGTGCGTGTATGTATGACCGTATGCATGCATGTGTGTATGTTGTTGATTGGTGCTTGAAGGTTGCTTAATAGTGCCTTGAATGTTGTTTGATCGTTCATGCAAGTATGGATAACGTTATAGATGGTTTAGAACTGGATATTTCAGTGTTTTGATGAAGGATTTTGATGGATTTAATGTATGTATGGGTATCGTATATATATTCATGTATTGGTTCATATCTTGCAAAAATGTGATGAAATAAGACTTGATCATTGACATGCAATAAGTTGTTAGTATTGGACAGTTTATAACAGTAAGTTAGGGTATGTTGTAGCATGAAATCATGATAAATAGTGGATGGATCATTGTTTTGTTAATTTGAATGTTTATGGTGAAATATACGTCGAAATGCATGCTAGAATAGGTATTTTTGCATGGAATAAAAGGAATTATTGAAATCTGGAACTAGAACTATAAAGTGATGATATTTTATGTTTAAATAATGTATTTTTGATAATATGTATGATTCTTGGAGATTGGATGCATTATACTACGTTTTAGGCTTAACTAGTCGTAAGAACGTTGACTTTTGGCATGAAGATTAGGCATAATATGGGTCTGAGTTGATCAATAGTTATGGAACTTGTTGTATGTATTATTTACATCCATATGTGGTACAATTGGTTCATGAAGTGATACACGCGTTTGAACATGTTTTATGATGCCTAAATGGTCACTTATGCGTAGAAATTGCCATGATTTAGAGACTTTTATACCAAGTTGGTTAAAGTTTCTTGATTCATCAAATGTGATTTAGGATTTACATACGTATATAAATATGAGTGTTTATGTGCTATTTGGTTATAATTTTTACATTTTGGTTGTTAATTAGCACGTGTCTAAGTAAGGTGTAATTTACAATTTTCGTTAAGATCTTAACCGATTGTTATAATCACCAACTACTCGCGTAAATAGATATTTTCTTAAAAATAGTATAAGTCTAGTAGGTTGGATGAACAACTTGCTTGTAAGACTTGAGTATCAATTCTTAAAGTGTCTATCATATTTAGGGCACTATTAGGGTTGACTGGACGTCCGTTGGTGTGATTGCACGTACATTCAATTTCGTTGATCAAGGTGAGTTTCTACGGCCCCTTTTAACTTGTTATCGTTTTACAAAATCGTGAGGGAAACACATGGCTTCGTTCGTTGTATCATGATCATGTGGCTTACTCTTATGTGTTCGTATGATAGTCTCGAGTATGGGTGTTTCGTTATTGTGTTCATGTAGGTCGTTCATGAATACCCCCTTTCCCATATAATCATTAGCCTTGGGTAGGCCACAGTGTATATTGGTAGATCTATTTGGGTTTGACAGCCCGCACTCACGATCAGTAGCTCTGATCAGGCGTTATGGATGCGAGTGAATATATGTTGAATTCGTTTCATGGGGATTGCTTACTTTATGCAAAGCCTTCGTGTTTTGGTTTGATTATAGCTCCAGGTGCTATCATTTAGTTGTATCCCTAGCTAGTTTACAACTTACCACATTGTTTGTCAATGATATATGATACAGTTGTATGTAATGTTTTCGTAAACCCGTGAAACTCGCTCAACTTTATGTTGACTTTTTAAGCATGTATTTCAGGTACATAGGAGCATGGATGGTGGTATGAGCTGGGCTTGGGCAAACGTGGATGTGGCGTCTTTTGGATTTATTTTGGTTGTTTATTTAAAAATACGATCTTTGTGTATGATCGTTGTTAAACAATTTGAACTTTTCTTATTTTGGAAATGTCATGACAAAATCCTGTGGTTTGTAATTTAAAACTTATGTTTTAACATTTGCCTATATATCATGTTGGTTTCCAACTATGTCATTGCCATGCTTAACGCATGTACAATTCCGCTGAGATATTCAACGTCGTTTTTGGGGTGTGACAGAAGTTGGTATCAGAGCCAATGGTTATAGCGAACTAGAAAAGGATTTTTTTTTAAAAAAATTTTATCTAGACTATAACTTTTCGTAAAAGAAGAAAGTTTTGGGGATTTTGGGAAAAAGGCGTGTTCATACCACTTGCCCTTAGTAGACGTAAGATTTTATTTAAATTGCCTGAATTAAGTATGCCATACTTTAGGTGCCGTATGTGAAGATTTAATCTGATACGTTTGTTGCTTAGCATACGTAAGTGCTATATTGAGTTTAGATTCATATGATGAAATTGTTTAGCATACGTAAGTGCTATATTGAGTTTGGATTCATATGATGAAATTGTTTAGCATACATAAGTGCTATATTGAGTTTGGATTCACATGATGAAATTGTTTGCATGCGTAAGTGCTTACATTTTAATTTGAATGCCATATGAGACGTTGTTTAGCATGCGTAAGTGCTATATTGAGTTTGAATCCATATGATGAAATTGTTTAGCATGCGTAAGTGCTATATTGAGTTTGAATTCATATGATGAAATTGTTTGCATGCGTAAGTGCTTACATATGAGTTGACTCTGGAATATTCTAGTTGTTGCATGATTTCGTTATCATATGTAGGATAAGATGTTAATATCATATAATTACCCTTTGGTCATAGATGTCGACAAACCCGAGTGATAAGGATCAGGAGCCTAAGGTCCCGCAGGTTGAGAGATCATCGCTTACTTCCAGTTTCTATGCTGATCCCAGTGCCTTTGCACCCGCTATATCACCTCATGCTAGTGATCCTAGTAATAGGAATGGGTGGATCGAGGAGTCCGAAGAAGAGGAGCCCATTGAAGTTTCATCCGAAGATGAGACAGAGCCTGTAGTTCCTATAGTTGATGGTATTGAGGACTCTAGTCATAGTGATAATGGTGATGACTGTTCTGGGGAAAGTGATTCTAGTGATGATGGATCTAGTGGGGATGGTTATGTTAATGGTGATAGTGATTATGAGTGCAGGGATGAGGTTAAGGAGGTTGAGTTGTCTACTGGTAGAGTTAGGAAGAGAGCTAGCACTCCTATTCGAGCTAGTACTATAGGGATGCGTCCGTCGCATAGGTCATTCCGTTTATTCCCTGAAGGACATAGAATGAAAATCACTGCACGAAAGACAGTGTTACAACACAAAAAGAGGACCCTTACTGATAGGGATGTAGATGGAGAGACAGTAGGATATACTGTGGAGCGACCCCTTAAGAGGACACGTGCATGTGTGGCTAGGAAATGGGAATGGTTAGGAGATCGAGTTCAGAGGTGGACTGATGAAAAGGGTATACCAGTGATTAAAGGAGTTGGAGAGTCTTCTGACTCGAGAGCATTACCCCTGACGAGGCAGCCGATGGAGAGGACTGTGCCTCTACTTGCTGCTAGGTGCGTCCGGTTAGAGAGTAGGTTAAACTCGCTGGAGATGAGGAATGGCGAGGTTAGTGATGACAGGTTGGATGAGATAGATGATGCACATGCACAGTGCTTCACAGGATTCAACTGTTGGAGGATAAGATGCGCGAGATGCAGAAAAAGCTAATCGCTACTGAAGCCAAGATTGAGGACGTGACACTGACTCCTGATGTGCCCAGGATGAGGTTGGATGCCTCAAGAGTTAGGGAGATGGATGTGAACCGTCATGTGCAAATAATGGAGCAGCATATGAGGGTTACCATGCCACTGATGGTAGTTTGCGTTCTGCTTCTCATGGTTGCCGCACGTTTGGGAGTTTACTTTGGCGTGAGCTATCCAGGAGCTAGGCGTAGATTCCCATGATTATTTTATTTCCATTTTGTCTATTTCATTTCATCATTGTAATTGTTGCGTGAAACAATTTATTAACTCGCGTAAAAACATGTACTTGTTAGGGGATGGCATTTGACCGCCCCAATATTTTGGTTTGACCAAGTTGTTCTTTTGGCATTGGATGAAAAACAAGTAACATTGGTTTTTGGAGTTAATTTTTGGGATGAATGAAATGTGATTAATGGTTATGTTATGATGTTATGGTAAAATTTCTTTACTTACATACGCAACTGATTCGGATATTGCGTGATATATCGACTCACTTATATTATGATTGTTATGTTATAAAAGAAAAACCATGGCTCCAAGATGGGAAACCCACGGAAACCCACTTCCACAAACTGCTGAGGAATTAACTCAATTGATTTCGTAACACGTTCAAGATGCTGTCGCCCAACATAACGCAAATCAAGGGAACCAAAACGAAGGATGCAGCTACAAGACCTTCCAAGCATGACAGCCAAAGAATTTTGCTGGAACAGAAGGACCAGTTGGAGTTCTCCACTGGATAGAGAAGATGGAAGCAGTTATGATGATCAGCAACTGTACGCCAGCTCAGCGCGTGAAGTATGCAACAGTTCACTCCAAGATGAGGCGTTAACTTGGTGGAATGCACAAATCCAAGCTTTAGGTGAGGTGCCTGCCTATGCACTCACCTGGGACGAATTCAAAGCTTTGTTGATGAAGGAATATTGTCCATATAATGAGATTCGAAAGGTTGAATCCGAGTTTTGGAACCTCCCGATGGAAGGAGCAGATGTTCGTGGATACACTAAACTATTCAATGAAATGGCAAGAATTGTACCCCATCTCGTAACCCCTGAGTACAAGAGAATCGAACGCTACATTTGGGGATTGGTGCCTCAGATTCGTAGCATGGTGACATCATCAAACCCTACTACTTACCAGGAAGCAGTGCAGCTAGCACATACCTTGACCGATGATGCTGCATGAATGGGAACGTTAAGGAAAGCGAGCACAGGGAAGAAGCCAATGGAAATTTGTGAGAGTCCAATGGAGAAGGAAAAGTCAGTTTATTCTGGAAAGGGGAAATGGTCTGAAGGTTCAGGAAGTCATTCTGGAAACTTCCATCTAAAGAAGAGAGGCCCTGGCAGGATGTATACTGCTAATGAAGCAAAAAGGAACCAAGGACCTAACCCTAAGTGCAACAAATGAAATACTACCATACAGGCCCCTGCAACGTATGTGAATGCTGTGGAAAGTTTGGACACCGAATAAGAGATTGTCGAGTAAAGTTGGACGAGAGGAAAGAAGGTCAGAACCAAGGTTGTTACCAATGTGGAGCGTTTGGACACTTTAAGAGGGAATGTCCTAAGCTGAAGGAATAAGAAAACCGTGGCAGAGCATTCGTGATGGAGGCGAAGAAAGCTCGTAAGGATCCCTCGGTTGTCACCGGTACATTTCTAGTTAATAACCGCTATGCTTACGTATTATTTGATACTGGAGCCGATAGAAGTTTTGTTTCTAGAAACTTCGAGTCTTTCCTTGACTCACAAGCTAGTAAGTTGAATAAGAAGTACTCGATTGATTTAGCTAATGGGAATTGATAGAAACTGACGAGGTATATAGGGATTGTACTATTCTCTTAGGAGACCACACGTTTAGAATTGACCTTTTGCCTATAGAATTGGGAAGTTTCGATGTTATAATAGGGATGGATTGGCTATCGAAGAATCGTGCTGAAATCGTATGTTGTGAGAAAGTAGTCAAGTTGCCCCTCGATAATGGAGAGCCATTAGAGATTCAAGGTGATGAAAGTGCTCCGTTAAAGATAGTGAATGTGACGAAGGCACAAAAGTATTTAAGGAAAGGATGCGCAGCTTTTATTGCCCATGTAATCGACACGAGAGCCGATGTGAAGAAGCTAGAGGAAATACCGATAGTGCGCGACTATCCGGAAGTGTTTCCTGAGGAATTGCCTGGATTGCCGCCACAACGGAAAGTTGAATTTAAAATCAACTTATTACCAGGAGCAGCGCCAATTGCACGATCTCCATATCGGTTAGCACCACCTGAAATGCAGGAATTATCCAAGCAATTGCAGGAAATGTTGGATAAAGGATTTATAAGACCAAGCTTCTCGCCTTGGGGAGCGCCAGTCTTATTTGTGAAAAAGAAGGATGGATCGATGAGGATGTGCATCGACTACATAGAACTGAACAAGTTAACCATCAAAAACCGCTACCCATTGCCAAGAATAGATGACTTGTTTGACCAATTGCAAGGATCGAGTTACTATTCAAAGATAGATTTGCGCTCTGGATATCACCAGTTGAGAATTGCTGAGGAAGATGTTCCTAAGACAGCGTTTCGAACGCGATATGGTCACTATGAATTTATGGTCATGCCCTTTGGACTGACAAACATCCCTGCTATATTCATGGATCTCATGAATAGGGTGTGCAGACCGTATCTGGATAAATTTGTAATCGTGTTCATAGACGACATACTGTATACTCGAAAACTAAGGAGGAGCATGAACAACATCTGAGATTGCTTTTGGAGTTACTAAAGAATGAGAAGTTATATGCAAAACTTTCCAAATGCGAGTTCTGGATTCGAGAAGTTCAATTTCTTGAACATGTCATCAATGCTGAAGGCATACACGTTGACCCCACCAAAATTGAAGCAATTAAGAATTAGGAAATACCAAGAAACCCAACCGAGGTATGATAATTCCTTGGATTGGCAGGATATTATCGGAGATTTATCGAGAACTTCTCAAAGATAGCAACACCGTTGACTGCATTGACACAGAAGAACAAGGAGTATATTTGGTGTGAGGAGCAAGAGGAAGCGTTTCAATTGCTCAAAGGAAATTTATGTAGTGCCCCTATTTTGTCACTTCCTGAAGGAACCGATGGATTCGTGGTATACTGTGATGCCTCGCATCATGGACTAGGATGTGTTCTGATGTAAAACAATAAAGTGATCGCTTATGCATCACAACAACTTAAAGTGCATGAGCAGAACTACACGACTCATGATTTGGAGTTAGGAGCAGTAGTTTTCGCACTCAAGATCTGGAGACACTACCTATATGGTACGAAGTGTACAATCTTTACAGATCACAAGAGTCTCCAGCACATCTTTGAACAGAAAGAGCTCAATATGAAGCAACAATGTTGGGTGGAATTGCTCAATGACTACGACTGTGATATTCGTTATCACCCAGGCAAGGCCAACGTTGTGGCCGATGCCTTAAGTAGAAAGGAGCATGCTAAACCCTTGCGTGTGTGTGCACTAGTGTTGACCATCCAAACAAATCTCACAGCTCAAATCCGTGATGCTCAACGTGAAGCTTTGAAAGAAGAGAAATTAAAGGATGAAAATCTCCGTGGAATGATTCGAGAACTTGTACCTAAGTCTGATGATACGTTATTGTAACACCTCGGAAATATGACCCAATTGAAAACCTATAAATGTTATAAAACTCAATAAAGGTCCGGATTGATTTGGGCTTACCAAAGAAATCTTGCAAAACGAAACTAGCCTTTTGGGCCCAATAAGCCCAATAAGGGCCCGAACATACAAGCAAGGCCCATTTAAGGCCCAAATGCCTGTTTACGAATTAGTTGAATGAGAAACCATGAAAAAATGAATTCTTATGTGATTTGAAATCACTATGGAAAGATCCAAACTAAAAACAGATTCAAAACCCATGCCGGGTAAAATCCGGCAATTTACCGCGTACTACGTTTGAATTCCATCAAGAATTCTTATAAGGGCTTGTCATCCAATTTAAATCCGTGTTAATGCTAACAATATCATAAATAATGCTTGTTGAAAGATTTTTCATCAATCAAGCATAATCATTAGAAATTCGTAAGCGAAACGCGAAAACCGGTTTTTACCGGCACTTAACTGACGTCTGTTATGACGATCGAGTCTCGTAACTCCGTAAATACTTATCTAATCATTGTTTACTATCATAACATATTAAATTTGATGAATGGTACGTTGTCCGGAATAACTGCGTTCCAAAACACGACCATGACGCGAACCGGTTTACGATCAGGTAAAACCCGAGAATTCATCAGAAAAAGCTTTAACGTGACTGTCATGGGAAGTTAACGAACAAAATATCATTCTAATGCTTAACTGCATACAATTCGATGCTAAAATGATCATAATATCACTCATTCGATAAAACGCGTAAAACCGCGGAACGTGTTAAATACGCGGTAATTTACAAACTCGTTAATGTTGCGTCATGTTCTAAATATGATAAAAATACTAATCTCAGAATATTTATAACGTTTTCTATAATGGAAACTAACGAGAAACGAATTTAACGTTACACGCAAAGTTTAATCGAGCGTGTACGGACCGTTTTACGAACCCGTTTAACTTAACCCTACTATATAAATTACTTTTAATCCATTTTAGGGTTAGGACAAAAATTTAGAAAGAGAGAGAGAGAAGAGGCGACCGGGCTCCCTTTCTCCCCCCCTGCTTCTCTTCGATCCGGCCGACCACCGGTCGCCGGTGAACTCCTCCGGCGAGTGCCGGCGTGGAACTCCCCTCTGACGACTCCCCCTCGACGCCCGGTCGTGATAGTGGCTTCAATTTTTCCTATATCGCAACGTAGCAGCGGGATTCGAAGGCAGAGGCAACGATTGCAGGTGAGTTTTGGGGAACGGTTGTGGTTGAGGTTGGTGGTTGATGGTCGCGGTAGGAGATGGGGTGGTTCCAATGGTGTTTGAAGGTCGCGATGGTGGTGGATTTGGAGGCCGACGAGGCCGATGGTGATGATGGTGGTCGATTAGGGTTGCGATGGTGGTTGTGGTTGGTGGTGTCCCGATGGTGGCTGTCGGGTGTGGCTGCGGTGGTGAAGGTGATAGCAGGAGCTGCGGGTTGTGGCTGCTGATGTTGGGTGCTGGTGCCCAATAGTGGTGCAGGCCACTGCGATGATGATGATGGTGGCTTCGATGTGTCGTTTTAGGTGATGGTGATGGTAGATAGGTTGTCACGATGGTAGATTGTGGTGATGGTTGGGCTGCATGTGGTTAGTATTGGGGATGGTTGTGTCAACAGCAGTGGGGGTCAACGCCCCTGTTGGTGACCGATGATGGTGACCCGATGGTGGTTGTGGATGGAGATCGAGCAGCGGCGGTGGTGATGAGGGACATCGGTTGTGGTCAGCTGCGATTGGTGGTAAGGTAATCTGGGTTTGTGGTTGTGCTATTGTCGGTTGTGGTTATGGTGCAGGGTAGCGGTGAAGGAGGCTGTAAAGGGGTGGTGGTTCATGGCAGAAAACAACCACAACACCCGATTGATGGTGGTTTGTGGTGGTTGATGCTGTTCGAGGTGAAATGCAGTCGTTTGATGTGGTTCATGTGGTTGCATGTTGGGTTCTAGATGAGATCCTTAGGATTTGGCTGAAATTGTGGTTGGTGTTAGTGGCTGTCGAAGGTGGGGGAGGCCGTGATTAGTGTTTGGTGATGGTGTACTTCATCATCAACTAAGAAATTCTGTGTTGAATCGTGTCAGTATGTGCTGGTTTGAGGTTTTAGGAAACTAGGTTTTTGATTGGTGATGGTTGTTGTTGAATTGTGGCTACGGTTATGGTGATGGCGGTGATAGAGGGGCTGTTTTGATGGTGGTAATGGTGGTAGTGGTTGTCGGGTTATGATGGTGATGAAAGTGGCTGCATGCGGTGGATATTGGTGGTAAAAGCTTTAACCACGGCGGTCGGTAACATATAATGAAATTTCGATTGCGCTTGGTTATGAGATATCAATGTTGTAGTGTTGCATGTAATCTTGGTGTGTATTGGTTAGGTTAAACCCCGGTCAAAGCTGGTCAAAAGGGTCAATGGACAGTCAACGCGATGCGGGCGGAACAAGCGGATTCTAGGATGTGAAACTGAAACGTTAGGTATAACCGAGTGCTAACATTCTTACACGTATAAATATGGAGATTATATATTAACTTGTGTGTGTGTTGAGCTACAAATATATATTTAAAACGTTAACTAGTTATAAAGCATCAAGAACAAATATGTATAAAAATATTAACTAGAAAAGAATATGACCAATTGCATAAGTATAACAACTTTGGTAACATTATCATATGATCAAAGATGTAAAAACATATCAAAAGTTAATTAATCCCGTGTCATATATGTAATCCTTAAAAGGCGTCGAGATGATTTCATTTTGAAGAATGCAATTGTATATATATTATAAATACGTATACAATAGATATTTAGGTTAATCGGCATCTACACGTTTTATTTAAAGTAAAAGACCTAAATTGCGTTAATGATACATCATCTTGTTGTTATTAATAGTTGGTAACCTCATTGCTATTGAAATAAATATATTTGGTATCACCCTTTTTATTAAAAAAATCTTCAACTGTTACCAATAATTGGATTATTTAGCGTCAACCAAGTTAACAAACATGATCTGAACGTGAACATTATAAATCTCACTTGAAACATTATATAATACTTACATCGTCAATGCAAGTTATTTATAAAGATTTAGAACCCATGATATAAATTGGTTTTCTACATTATTTAAGCTAAGACTCAATACTTGATTAAATACATTAATTAACCTAATGTTCACGAGTTAACCCATGACACTTAACAAATACACAAGAAGCTAAGATACATTAAGGATACTAATCACCAACATTAAGTTAACTAAAGAGCTCAACTGCACGTATGTAATAACATCATGCTAATTCTAAACGTGAATCGTATATGTTCTAGTTAGGATTGCTTTGTTGGTGATCGTCACTTTTCTTTGTCAAGCTCTAAATTATATAAGGACACCAGGTGAGTTCTCGTGTTCCCCCTTTTTACTTTTGTTTTGGGGATGAAGCATGCTCCTTTTAAACTGAAACTCTTATGTGTGATACTCTTTACTGTTTGGCATGATCTTTTGTTTTATGAACTATGATTATGCTTACTTGATGCTTGTATGTGGGACTTTTTGTATACCTGCTGATACTTTAGTCATAATCATTAATTCTTTTGTGAACCGCTTGTTTTTACGTGAATAGATCTATTTGGGGAATCCCCCACGCACAGTGGCTCCCGCCACAGGGAGGTACCCCACTGAGATCCTGAGGGGTCGTTTGTGGCATGTAACAGGTTTTGGGTAAGATACTATGGTGAACCATCCTAGCAGGAGTGGTTCACTATTCTGAGGCTTGGTTCTTTTTCCTACGGGAATATCCGGTTAAACACAAGTTTAGAAGAGGCCAACCGGGGACCAAGTGCAGGGTTGATTGTGATACCCCACGATGACTGATACTAAAAATGATGTTTTAAACATCAAATGAGATTTGCAGAAACTTTCACACTTGATTCTAAAACCTTCACTTGTGGACTCTAAGAGTCCCTTTTATTTTTGAAACTTTAACCACTTGAACTCACCAACTTTATGTTGACACAATTCTTTTTGAGCATGTCTTCAGGTACAGCTAGGGAGAATAGTTGAGCTATAGAAGTTACCAAATCCGAAGCAAGATATGAGGGTAGAGGTTAAAGACACAAGTCGAGCCTAGAAGCCTTAGTTATTGAAGCTCCAAGAAATATTTACCGAGAGATTGATCACGACACCTATAGATCATAGATTGAAGCATATTGTGAATTGGAAATAAAGCCATATTTTAATGTAAATATCATGTGACACTGTTTAATAAACCATTTAGTTTCCGCTGCATTTTGGTTGTTGTTTACTAATCATGACGTCCCGTCTCTCTGGGCCCGGGGTGTGACAGATTGGTATCAGAGCCAAAGGTTGTAGCGAAGTAGGTCTGCCTCGCGAGACCTAAACTACAACCATATAAACCTCATAGGACCACCATAGTAAGAAGACTCTTCTGAGCTTTGCTAAACCAATGGTGTAGAAATATGGGTTTGCTTTGCAATACCTAAGGTGTAACCATAAATAGGACCAGCCTAGTAGGTTGTTTCCACGATACAGTGATCCAAAGTTTGTAGCAAGAATAGGTTTCCTAAGAACACGCTTCTTTAACCTGGATACCTTAAGGATTTCATATATCCTATTAAGAATTCTCTACCCTATAAGAAACCCTGATACATTAGGGTATTACCTATGATAGGTGCACCCGAGTAAACCATGAAGGTATGGAACCTCTTAGAGTTGACTCTTAGGACTACTGAATGTCAAGTACTAAGAATGTTAGGAACCAAAGGTGTGCATATAAATTAGGACTTAAATCCTGGAGAGATACTTATCTGATTGCACAGTTGACTTTTGTCACTTTATGAAACAAATGCTGTTATTTATACATTTAATACGACTTGTGTCGTACCTGAGGCAACTGTTATACTGATACTTGTTTGAAATTATGATACTTGCTATTATGCCTCATTTGTAAGATGATACATGTTGGAATTTAGTAATAAGATATTTACCATGATGCCTTTTGTTTGTTCTGCTCCCTAGGATAGCATGTACCTGAATGCTCATTTATTGCTTGATTTGCTTAAACTTACTTTGAAACAATTTCTGGGGTAACTGGAATGATTAGCATGACTGGAATCTAAGTGTGCTTAATTACAGATGATGACTAAATGAAAATTATTAATTCCAGAACCTAAATACACAAAACTTGGAACTTATGATGGGAATGACTAGAATGATAGTCTAAGGTAAATTGACGATTACGGGTGCACACGTAATGGTGAATTTACAGGTACACTTGAATTATGGTGGGCCCTGTCATGTAAACTAATATCCATGTAAAACACCTAAAGAACCAATAGATGCAAGAATAAACACAAATATTTGGAATATATTCAATAATCTAAGGTTCAAAACTTTCAAGCTGGGCGAAAACCATTTGACACTTGAAGAGCTACCAAGGACAATGTTGCAGTAACTATTCCTTTTCTTCTTCTTCTCTTTCTTTTACTCTACTCTCCTATTGGAATTATGATGATAAGACCATCAGACTCTGAAGATCATTAAATGATGTTCTCATACTTAACTGGTCTCGTGCTGAGTTTGGCACTTCACCTCGTTGTGCGTGTACTTTAGCCATACTATTTTTGGCGATGCCTGAAATTTCCTTCCTACCTAACATTGAATTCGTCAAAACTTCTTTAACATAGTGGAAGACTCTCTAACAAGGCTCGTGCAACGGAGAACATACCAGAGTAATAAATTTCCGAGGAACGCCTCTTGTGGTCAATGACATAGAAGACTTGTCACTCCTTTCTTTCTTAGTAGTTCACACTTCATAGGATCTTCTGGATTCTAGAATTCCTCTGATTATTTTCTCAAAGCCTTTGAGGAATATGACTTCTCTCTACCTATTCATTGTAAAGGAACCACCTAACTCAAAGGAATATTCTTAATATCAGCTCCGATTGTGATTGATAACCACCTTTCTTAATGCTACGCTCATGAAATCTTTCATCATCTTCAACCGTTAGTCACCTAATGACAATCTTCACTCGAAACTTAAGTTGAGTTATCGTAACCATGCCTTTAACCGACCTTGTTGTTAGTAAATTTCGGAGCACCAGATTTCGCAGGAAATGAATCCTCGTTCTAAAATCCAGATTTTTCAGAGATCAAAATTCAAGCGCCAGGGATAATTGCCGATAAAAGCTAACCTTCGAGAATCAAGACAAAAAAAATATGAACTTACAACTTCTGTGGATCCCCGATTTTCATTCACCCTCTGTTCTCAATTTATTCCCTTAACGAGTAGTGCTACTCACCATAAGCCCT
This sequence comes from Flaveria linearis, assembly GCA_024085815.1. Classification (NCBI taxonomy): domain Eukaryota; kingdom Viridiplantae; phylum Streptophyta; class Magnoliopsida; order Asterales; family Asteraceae; genus Flaveria; species Flaveria linearis. The sequence continues at coordinate 32,185,372 of CM044009.1, read as the reverse complement.
ATAGCATAACCCTCATCTTTGGAAACGCGTGATAGCCGATGCGGAAAAATTTAAACCTGGTAAGTTATCTCTACTCGGTGATCTCTACTATTTGGGTGATAAGTTCGTGATTCGAGCACGAAGATCTGAAGTAGAATACGATCTCGAACTATACGATCAACTATTAGAGTGGTAGTTTGCTAGCGAGCACCTTGATAAAGTCCTAAACTTGTTTGAATCGATGCGGTCGATGATAATGAAGAATTCATGGGAAGAACCCATGGTCGAACTTAAAGGATGGTTTTACTCCAAAAGATGTACTAAGAAGCATAGAAGATCAGCTACAAGAAATCTCATGTGTTAAATCACTTGAGATCCAACTACAACGAAGTGATAGACGTGCAGCAGATTGTAGACAAAGAAATTCTGCATAATCATCCCTGATCGTAAGCGTTGGTGATATTCCTCTCTAAATTTTCAAACCTCTCCTAAAGTGATTCTCTAACACCTTATCCTAGAGTGCTCCATACCATCGGCAATTCGAGCTAAAAGTCTCACTCTCATATCTCGTGGAACAATCGATATGCTTATAAGAAATTAGAATCTAGATAGAGTTACTTGCTCCACGAATGGACTCTCTACAGGGCATAGTTACCTTGAAGAATATGGACCGAGGAAGAGGTCATCTAGAAGGTTGACCGTTATTGGGAAGCATTATGAAGGAATTTGTGGAAACGTTTGCAGCAATATTGTTGCTTAAGACAACAGTTGAGGTTTCTCTTAAGGAAATTGAGTCGGAGAATAGAAGTAAAATATATAAGTGGAGGTACTGGACTTGAAACTCATATTAAGGAGCTGGTGGAAGGAAAACAGATTCGATAGCTGTTAGATAAACAGTTCATAAGACCTAGTATGTCATCTTGAGGAAACTTAATGCTCTTTGCGGAAGGAAAATAGAATGCTCCAGTTATGGGTGGACTATTAAGGGTTGAATAAAATCACCAAGGATAAGTGATATCGTCTTCCTAGAGATGATAGCCTACTTAATCAATTTCAAGATGCTACCTACATTTTAACTGTTATCAGTCATGTTTATAAGGAAAACGACATTACACAAATAACAGTTGAAACCAGATATGGCAAGTACGAAGGTTGTGGTCAAGCCCATGTGGGAGGACCTACACATCTCATGTAATCAGGAGTCTCATGGATAGGATCTGTAAGACATAATTAGACATGTCTGTCATTTTGCCACTACTACTAAGCACGAAATCCGAGACAAGTTGCTATGATTTGAAGCTATAAAAATTACGGGAAGAAGTAAAAACCACATTGAGACGCGTCAATGCTTAGGGTTAGGAGAAGGTCGTAAAAAGGATTACCAAAAACTTGATTCGTGTAGCTATACGACTGACATCATTATCCTCAGAGAAAAACGGAATTCGTTTGGGCTCGTATAAGAAAGTTTCAGATATGGGTTGATGCAACAGTACCAGACAATATTCTAGTCGCCCGAGTGAAGCTGAGAAAATGTATGGAGAGCTATATTATGCAGTAACTAGAACTCCCGTAAAATAAGAGATGCATCCGAATACACTTTGGGTACAACACTACCAACTACACATCAGAATACTAGACCAAGCAAAGTAGGGCGGTCGACAATCGGTAATGTCAACCGCATTGACAAGTGCGGATAAGTAGCTTCCGTCCGCATTGTCATAAGACATCCATATTTCCAAATAGAGAGAACAAGTCCTGACCGCATTTGTATCTGCTTACACTCGTTGACGAATGCGGATAGCCTACAGTTAGGCTTTCCTTCTATTACCTACATTGTATTTTCTTGAACTTATGATTCTACCAGCGTCAGTTCACGTGAATATGTATATATAGCACATCCTATTTTGGAGAAACTCTTGTCATGCGTCAGATAAGATGAACGGATCTACTCGGGGACTGAGGTTTTGATATACAGAACCGTTCCGGAAAAGGATGCACACTAGAAGAAGCACGTAGTGGAAGAAAGGACTTAACCCTTAAAGATGAAATCATAGAAGGAAGAGATTGAAGAAATTTTCGGAAGGAAGCTGAGAATTAAAAAGTAGGCTTTGAAAGCTGGAGGCCTTTGTGCATGACCTAATCTCTCTATTCTTAGAAATCATGAAAACTTCTTAGTCTTAGCTTCAAAGAAATGATCGTGCGATGCCTAAATGTTCATCTGTACTCATTTGGAAAACCCAAACCCTTCTCGATTGAAACCTTTAATATATTGTATCGCGACTATCCTATCTAATTAATGGCATTCACGCTGATATCCTCTTCTTCCAATCGTTCTTAAGATTCTCAGTAAGGACGGTAACACCGTCGGGATTTTGGGAATCGTCTCCTTGCTAGATCTATTTTGTAGGTCGGTGTATTGAACCACAGTGGAGAGTCTCATCTTGTTAATTCTGTACGATTGTTAAATGATCTGATTGTGAAGCCAAAAACCTGCTCATAGTTTGACTCAGTGATCCTGTCAAGCATGATTCTAACATTCGGGTAGTTACTCCAATTCAAATCAAACCTGATTATTTGTCACCGAATCATCAACATTTGTCCTGGAATGCTCAACTAAATAACTCTAAATCCTCAAGATTCATACCATGAGTGAATCACACTTGGAAACAAATATTAACGATACTAAAATTTCGAGGGCGAAATTTCTAAAAGTAGGGGAGAATGTAACACCTCGGAAATATGACCCAATTGAAGACCTATAAATGTTATAAAACTCAATAAAGGTCCGGATTGATTTGGGCTTACCAAAGAAATCTTGCAAAACGAAACTAGCCTTTTGGGCCCAATAAGCCCAATAAGGGCCCGAACATACAAACAAGGCCCATTTAAGGCCCAAATGCATGTTTACGAATTAGTTGAATGAGAAACCATGAAACAACGAATTCTTATGTGATTTGAAATCACTATGGAAAGATCCAAACTAAAAACAGATTCAAAACCCATGCCGGGTAAAATCCGGCAATTTACCGCGTACTACGTCTGAATTCCATCAGGAATTCTTATAAGGGCTTGTCATCCAATTTAAATCCTTTTAATGCTAACAATATCATAAATAATGCTTGTTGAAAGATTTTTCATCAATCAAGCATAATCAATAGAAATTCATAAGCGAAACGCGAAAACTGGTTTTTACCGACACTTAACTGACGTCTGTTATGACGACCGAGTCTCGTAACTCCGTAAATACTTATCTAATCATTGTTTACTATCATAACATATTAAATTTGATGAATGGTACGTTGTCCGGAATAACTGCGTTCCGAAACGCGACCGTGACGCGAACCGGGTTACGATCTGGTAAAACCCGAGAATTCATCAGAAAAAGCTTTAACCTGACTGACATGGGAAGTTAACAAACAAAATATCATTCTAATGCTTAATTGCATACAATTCGATGCTAAAATGATCATAATATCACTCATTCGATAAAACGCGTAAAACCACGGAACGTGTTAAATACGCGGTAATTTACAAACTCGTTAATGTTGCGGCATGTTCTAAATACGATAAAAATAATAATCTCAGAATATTTATAACGTTTTCTATAACAGAAACTAACGAGAACGAATTTAACGTTACGCGCAAAGTTTAATCGAGCGTGTACGGACCGTTTTACGAACCCGTTTAACTTAACCCTACTATATAAATTACTTTTAATCCATTTTAGGGTTAGGACAAAAATTTAGAAAGAGAGAGAGAGAAGAGGCGACCAGGCTCCCTTTCTCCCCCCTGCTTCTCTTCGATCCGGCCGACCACCGGTCACCGGTGAACTCCTCCGGCGAGTGCCGGCGTGGAACTCCCCTCCGACGACTCCCCCTCGACGCCCGGTCGTGATAGTGGCTTCAATTTCTCCTACATCGCAACGTAGCAGCAGGATTCGAAGGCAGAGGCAACGATTGCAGTGAGTTTTGGGGAACGGTTGTGGTTGAGGTTGGTGGTTGATGGTCGCGGTAGGAGATGGGGTGGTTCGATGGTGTTTGAAGGTCGCGATGGTGGTGGATTTGGAGGCCGATGAGGCCGATGGTGATGATGGTGGTCGATTAGGGTTGCGATGGTGGTTGTGGTTGGTGGTGTCCCGATAGTGGCTGTCGGGTGTGGCTGCGGTGGTGAAGGTGATAGCAGCAGCTGCGGGTTATGGCTGTTGATGTTGGGTGCTGGTGCCCAATAGTGGTGCAGGCCACTGCGATGATGATGATGGTGGCTTCTTAGGTAATGGTGATGGTAGATAGGTTGTCACGATGGAGATTGTGGTGATGGTTGGGCTGCATGTGGTTAGTATTGGTGATGGTTGTATCGACAGCAGTGGGGGTCGACGCCCCTGTTGGTGACGATGATGGTGACCCGATGGTGGTTGTGATTGAGATCGAGCAGCGGCGGTGGTGATGAGGGACATCGGTTGTGGTCAGCTGCGATTGGTGGTAAGGTAATCTGGGTTTGTGGTTGTGCTATTGTCGGTTGTGGTTATGGTGTAGGGTAGCGGTGAAGGAGGCTGTAAAGGGGTGGTGGTTCATGGCAGAAAACAACCACAACACCCGATTGATGGTGGTTTGTGGTGGTTGATGCTGTTCGAGGTGAAATGCAGTCGTTTGATGTGGTTCATGTGGTTGCATGTTGGGTTCTAATGAGATCCTTAGGATTTGGCTGAAATTGTGGTTGGTGTTGGTGGCTGTCGAAGGTGGGGGACGCCGTGATTAGTGTTTGGTGATGGTGTACTTCATCATCAACTAAGAAATTTGTGTTGTATCGTGTCAGTATGTGCTGGTTTGAGGTTTTAGGAAACTAGGTTTTGATTGGTGATGGTTGTTGTTGAATTGTGGCTGCGGTTATGGTGATGGCGGTGATAGAGGGCTGTTTTGATGGTGGTAATGGTGGTAGTGGTTGTCGGGTTATGATGGTGATGAATGTGGCTGCATGCGGTGGATATTGGTGGTAAAAGCTTTAACCACGGCGGTCGGTAACATATAATGAAATTTCGATTGCGCTTGGTTATGAGATATCAATGTTGTAGTGTTGGATGTAATCTTGGTGTGTATTGGTTAGGGTAAACCCCGGTCAAAGCTGGTCAAAAGGGTCAATGGACAGTCAACGCGATGCGGGCGGAACAAGCGGATTCTAGGATGTGAAACGGAAACGTTAGGTATAACCAAGTGCTAACATTCTTACACGTATAAATATGGAGATTATATATTAACTTGTGTGTGTGTTGAGCTACAAATATATATTTAAAACGTTAACTAGTTTATAAAGCATCAAGAACAAATATGTATAAAAATATTAACTAGAAAAGAATGTGACCAACTGCATAAGTAGAACAACTTTGGTAACATTATCATACGATCAAAGATGTAAAAACATATCAAAAGTTAATTAATCCCGTGTCATATATGTAATCCTTAAAAAGGCATCGAGATGATTTCATATTTGAAGAATGCAATTGTATATATATATATAAATACGTATACAATAGATATTTAGGTTAATCGGCATCTACACGTTTTATTTAAAGTAAAAGACCTAAATTGCGTTAATGATACATCATCTTGTTGTTATTAATAGTTGGTAACCTCATTGCTATTGAAATAAATATATTTGGTATCACCCTTTTTATTAAAAATATCGTCAACTGTTACCAATAATTGGATTATTTAGCGTCAACCAAGTTAACAAACATAATCTGAACGTGAACATTATAAACCTCACTTGAAACATTATATAATACTTACATCATCAATGCAAGTTATTTATAAAGATTTAGAACCCATGATATAAATTGGTTTTCTACATTATTTAAGCTAAGACTCAATACTTGATTAAATACATTAATTAACCTAATGTTCACGAGTTAACCCATGACACTTAACAAATACACAAGAAGCTAAGATACATTAAGGATACTAATCACCAACATTAAGTTAACTAAAGAGCTCAACTGCACGTATGTAATAACATCATGCTAATTCTAAACATGAATCGTATATGTTCTAGTTAGGATTGCTTTGTTGGTGATCGTCACTTTTCTTTGTCAAGCTCTGAAATTATATAAGGACACCAGGTGAGTTCTCGTGTTCCCCCTTTTTACTTTTGTTTTGGGGATGAAGCATGCTCCTTTTAAACTGAAACTCTTATGTGTGATATTGTTTACTGTTTGGCATGATCTTTTGTTTTATGAACTATGATTATGCTTACTTGATGCTTGTATGCGGCACTTTTTGGATACCTGCTGATACTTTAGTCATAATCATTAATTCTTTTGTGAACCGCTTGTTTTTACGTGAATAGATCTATTTGGGGAATCCCCCACGCACAGTGGCTCCCGCCACAGGGAGGTACCCCACTGAGATCCTGAGGGGTCGTTTGTGGCATGTAACAGGTTTTGGGTAAGATACTATGGTGAACCATCCTAGCAGGAGTGGTTCACTATTCTGAGGCTTGGTTCTTTTTCCTACGGGAATATCCGGTTAAACACAAGTTTAGAAGAGGCCAACCGGGGACCAAGTGCAGGGTTGATTGTGATACCCCACGATGACTGATACTAAAAATGATGTTTTAAACATCAAATGAGATTTTCAGAAACTTTCACACTTGATTCTAAAACCTTCACTTGTGGACTCTATGAGTCCTTTTATTTTTGAAACTTTAACCACTTGAACTCACCAACTTTATGTTGACACAATTCTTTTTGAGCATGTCTTCAGGTACAGCTAGGGAGAATAGTTGAGCTACAGAAGTTACCAAATCCGAAGCAAGATATGAGGGTAGAGGTTAAAGACACAAGTCGAGCCTAGAAGCCTTAGTTTCGAAGCTCCAAGAAATATTTACCGAGAGATTGATCACGACACCTATAGATCATAGATTGAAGCACATTGTGAATTGGAAATAAAGCCAATATTTTAATATAAATATCATGTGACACTGTTTAATAAACCATTTAGTTTCCGCTGCATTTTGGTTGTTGTTTACTAATCGTGACGTCCTACCTCTCTGGGCCCGGGGTGTGACAGTTATACTTCATGAATAGAATATGGGTACCCCTTACGGGAAATTTGCTTGAATTTGTACTGGATGAAGCTCATAGGTCTAGATATTCGATTCACCCAGGATCGGATAAGATGTACAAGGATCTTAAGGAACATTACTGGTGGCCGAATATGAAAGGAGATATTGCTGAGTACGTCAGTAAATGTTTGACTTGCGCAAAAGTCAAAGCCGAGTACCAGAAACCGTCTGGACTTCTTCAACAGCCAGTGATTCCTCAGTGGAAATGGGATCGTATCACTATGGATTTCGTCACCAAATTACCCCGCACAAGGAGTGGTTATGACACCATTTGGGTAATTGTGGACCGTTTGACGAAATCAGCACATTTCCTACCTATTAGAGAATCCTACCCTATTAAGAAGTTGGCTAGCATTTATCTAAAAGGGTTGTGTCCCAGCATGGAGTGCCGATTTTGATTATCTCTGATAGAGATAGCCGCTTTACATCAATATTTTGGAAAGCATTGCAGAAAGCCCTAGGTACAAAGCTAGATATGAGTACGGCTTATCATCCACAGAGTGATGGTCAAAGTGAAAGAGTTATTCAGATCTTGGAAGATATGTTGCGTGCTTGTGTAATGGATTTTGGTGGTAGTTGGGACACTTAACTACCGTTAGCTGAATTTTCCTATAACAAGAGCTATTAAACTAGTTTGAAGGCTGCACCATTCGAAGCTCTTTATGGGAGAAAATGTCGTTCTCCACTATGTTGGAGTGAGGTTGGTGATAAACAAATGATAGGACCTGAGATTATCCAGGAGACAAAAGACAAGATCTTTAAGATAAAGGATCGATTGGAAGTCGCACAGGACAGACAGAAAAAGTATGCCGACCGAAGGAGAAAACCGTTGGAATTCAAGGTTGGAGATGAAGTTCTGCTGAAAGTCTCCCCTTGGAAATGGGTTGTTAGGTTTAGCAAGCATGATAAACTTAGCTCCCGCTATATTGGTCCATACAAGATCGTAGCCCGTGTAGGCCCCGTTGCATATCGTCTAGAGTTACCGCGTGAATTGAGTAGTGTGCATAATGTGTTCCATGTGTCCAATCTAAGGAGGTGTTTGTCTGATAAAACGCCTGTTATTTCTCCAGAAGAAGTTTTCTTGATGATAAACTTCAATTTCGTGAAGAACCTATTGAGGTTACTGATTGGAAGGAAAGTAAGATTAGACGTAGTCGTATTCGCCTAGTGAAAGTGAGATGGAACTCGAGACATGGACCCGAGTATACTTGGAAACGGGAAGACATGATGAAACGAGAGTACCCGCACTTATTCAAACAAATCGTAACCTACCGCTTAGAAAAATTTCGGGACGAAATTTCTTTAAGGAGGGAAGGCTGTGACAACCCTTGATTTCCGGGTAATTTCTCTAGAAACCCTAGATCTTGATTTCTATGCTCAGTCTTGGTTTAGAATATATAGCACTAAATAAACTAATCTAAAGATTGATTAGAGTCCTACGTGTGCTTACGTTTCTATTTCATGCGTGTTCGACCATGAAAATGTAGGATTCTATGTGCCCAAGACACGTAGAATATTGATGCGGTTAGTACGTTATGATCCAAGTCGGGTTATACACAATAACAAGCTTTGCAATCACCAAGAATTATTTAATTGATGATGGGTTCATACAATTAAATAATTACACCAAATTTAGAAAATAGGTTTTCTAAATAATTATCTCCGATATGAAACAAGTTATAAGGATAGTTTGTTGATGGGTTTATTATTATTTTGTTATTTAAAAGGGTTTAAATAACACAAATAACATGTGAGTATACTTTAGTTAAATTGTTTAATTAGAGAAGGTATATGTCACAAATTTAATAAGTCTAGTACATGACTTATTAATGTGTAATATTAGACAAGTTTAGGAGGGAAAACCCTCCCCTTTTGAACCATTTTGGACGGCCCACTATGTGGGAAAGGGAAAGATTCTTGTCTTGAAACTTACACTCTTTATGAAAGAGTGTAAGACACACTTCTCATCACCCATTCATTTTGCATGCATCCAAATCTCTCTCATCTTCTTCTCTCATCAACCTCACGGCTGAAACAAGAAGAATAGAACAAATTTTAGGTGTTTTGGTGCTCTCTCCCTAGCAAGAGTGGTGATTGCTTCAAAGGCTTGGGGTATAGAAGCTTGAGGGTTCCTCCTCTTGGAACCTTGGTCATTTAATCCTCCCATTTTGCTGCTGGATGTTCACAGTTTTGAAGGGCTGCTGGCAGCTTTCATTTTGGAGTATTGGTGTCCAAATCTAAGCAATCAAGATGCTTACTTAGAGTCAAGTGGGAGTGAACACTTGAAGACTTCAAAGCTTGAAGTTTTGGGCATATTTTTTCAGCTTTCTTTTGGCCGAATTTCAGCAACTAATCTACTCTTTCTGTCGACATTTGTAGCTTGGAGAAAGGTAGTTATGGCAGCCCCTTGTGGCTGTCATATTATGTGTTTTAGTGTTTACATAGCATGCTCATTCACATATAATGATCCTATGTTTTATGGGTTTGTTTTATACACTTGTATGGTCACTTAAAGAACACATTTATTCACCTTTTAAAATAGGTTTTAAAGCTACATATCCGCTGCGTTTTCTGAAAGTTTAAATGGTTAAACTTGCTTTTATGTTCTAACAAACCTATCAGAAAACCCGAGTCCGGCGAATGTCTGAAATAAACGCCATTACGAACTGACCGGGAAATAAATATTAACGTCATAGGTAAAAATGAGAATTTGGCCTAATTTAATCTTAGTTACCACTAATGTTAATGTCATTATGTGAGGAAACAACTATCGTAATGAGAAAACCCGATAACAGGATATACGCGCCTTAGTGCGACGAGATGGCTCAATCTAGCGAATAAACAATAAAATGCCCAAGTGGACGATAAAACCAAGATATGGGGCATGTAAATTGTCGTTTTGGACTAGAATTTTTCAAGGAATTAGAATTTAACATGTTCGGGTTTTGAAAGTCGGGTTCGGAAAAAGGAAAATGACCGTTCGACTACCCCTCTAACCCCTCCCCCTTGCCCTTGGCCGCCCCCTTCCCCCTCCCCTCCCATCCCCTTAAAAATACCCTTCTCCCCCCATTTCATTCTTCCACTTCATTTTGAAGAAAATTCACTCTCCCTCTCTTTTCTCTATTAAAGTCACGACCACACCACCACCACCATCTTCATTTTCATTTTTCATCCAAGTTCTTGGAGATTTAAGCTTGGAATCCCGAGTTGGAAGTGTTCCTAGCAAAAAGTGGAGCTCGTTGGTGGTAAAGCAAGAAGAAAATCATCATCTTACAACTTTTTTTCATGTGAATAGCTTCTAGGACTAAGGTAACCTTAATATTTCGTTTTAGTTACGTTTTTATACAAACTGGCTACCTAAAAGCTAAAGTTGGTTCATCCAAGTAGAAGTTTAGTAAAAGATGGGTTGAAATCTGAAAATGATGATCAAAAGTGAAGTATTTTGTGTATGCATGTGCGTGTACGTATGACCGTATGCATGCATGTGTGTATGTTGTTGATTGGTGCTTGAAGGTTTTAATAGTGCCTTGAATGTTGTTTGATCGTTCATGCAAGTATGGATAACGTTATAGATGGTTTAGAACTGAATATTTCAGTGTTTTGATGAAGGATTTTGATGGATTTAATCTATGTATGGCTGTCGTATATATATATGCATGTATTGGTTCATATCTTGCAATAATGTGATGAAATAAGACTTGATCGTTGACATGCAATAAGTTGTTTGTATTGGATAGTTTATAACAGTATGTTGGGGTATGATGTAGCATGAAATCATGATAAATAGTGGATGGATCATTGTTTGGTTAATTTGAACGTTTATGGTTGAAATATACGTCGAATGCATGCTAGAATAGGTATTTTTGTATGGAATAAAAGGAATTATTGAAATCTGGAACTAGAACTATAAAGTGATGATATTTTATATGTAAATAATGTATTTTTGATAATATGTATGATTCTTGGTGATTGGATGCATTATACTACGTTTTAGTCTTAACTAGTCGTAAGAACGTTGACTTTTGGCATGAAGATTAGGCATAATATGGGTCTGAGTTTAATAATAGTTATGGAACTTGTTGTATGTATTATTTACATCCATATGAGGTACAACTGGTTCATGAATTGATACGCGCGTTTGAACATGTTTTATGATGCCTAAATGGTCACTTATGCGTAGAAATTGCCATGATTTAGAGACTTTTATACCAAGTTGGTTAAAGTTGCTTGATTCATGAAATGTGATTTAGGATTTACATACGTATATAAATATGAGTGTTTATGTGCTATTTGGTTATAATTTTCACATTTTGGTTGTTAATTAGTATGTGTCTAAGTAAGGTGTAATTTACCGTTTTCGTTAAGATCTTAACCGATTGTTATAATCACCAACTACTCGCGTAAACAAATATTTTCTTAAAAATAGTATAAGTCTAGTAGGTTGTATGAACAACTTGCTTGTATGACTTGAGTATCAATTCTTAAAGTGTCTATCGTATTTAGGGCACTATTAGGGTTGACTGGATGTCCGTTGGTGTGATTGCACGTACATTCAATTTCGTTGATCAAGGTGAGTTTCTACGGCCCCTTTTAACTTGTTATCGTTTTAAAAAAATCGTGGGGGAAATACATGGCTTCGTTCGTTGTATCATGATCATGTGGCTTACTCGTATGTGTTCGCATGATAGTCTCAAGTATGGGTGGTTCGTTATTGTGTTCATGTAGGTCGTTCATGAATACCCCCTTTCCCGTATAATAATTAGCCTGGGGTAGGCCATAGTGTATATTGGTAGATCTATTTGGGTTTGAAGCCCGCACTCACGATCAGTTGCTCTGATCAGGCGTTTTGGATGTGAGTGAATATATGTTGAATTCGTTTCGTGGAGATTGCTTACCTTATGTAAAGCCTTCGTGTTTTGGTTTGATTATAGCTCCAGATGCTATCATTTAGTTGTATCCCTAGCTAGTTTACAACTTACCACATTGTTTGTCAATGATATATGATACTGTTGTATGTAATGTTTTCGTAAACCCATGAAACTCGCTCAACTTTATGTTGACTTTTTTAGCATGTATTTCAGGTACATAGGAGCATGGATGGTGGTTTGAACTGGGCTTGGGCAAACGTGGATGTGGCATCTTTGGATTTATTTTGGTTGTTTATTTAAAAATACGATCTTTGTGTATGATCGTTTTTAAACAATTTGAACTTTTTTATTTTGGAAATGTCATGACAAAATCCTGTGGTTTGTTATTTAAAACTTATGTTTTAACGTTTGCCTATATATCATGTTGGTTTCCAACAATGTCATCGCAATGCTTAACGCATGTACAATTCCGCTGCGATATTCAATGTCGTTTTTGGGGTGTGACACTCTCTCACAGGTTCAGATTGAGAGGGGACATATCCCTACTGTGGATCAGAAGTGGAAGTTTGCTGAGATTCAGCAGGAGGTTCAGGTTCTATTGTCTTAGGTGTTTCAACCTTAACCTCTACTTCCTAAGGGACCTGACTTGGTGGGGAGTGTAAGTCAACAAGTTCACCTCTTTCGATCTTCTGCTTGATCACCCTGATATGCTCATCCATGGTGAATAGAGACATGGGACCAAGTCTCCTTCCAGACAATCCATATAGCTTTAGGAAGCTCATCATCGTCTGTCAGTCAGCAGACTTTTTTAGATTCTTATGGATGATGGCTCTTGATTTTACAGCTTTTCCCTTAACTTCCTTTTGGTGATCTTTCTTTCTTTGGCTACATCAAGTTCAAGTTGTTTAGATACTCAAACTCAATGTAGTCAAAGGGTAAGAGAAGAAGTGTATCAGCTTGATAGAGGCCTGTGGCACTCAGGTAGTTAATCATCTTGATCCTATCTTTTTCTTTGTCTACCTGAGGTTCTTGTTGTCCCAATCCTTTTGTTCCCGAGTTTCTTGAACTGGTGAGAGAGTAGGCATATGCTTATAGAGCCTCTTCCTTCTTCTTTCTTCTTTGATTTTCTGAAGAAGCTCTGTATCCTCTTCTTCCTTTCTCTCTTTTGATAGTTCTATGTCAGCCAGTTCATTCAACTCATCTAAGGGGAGAGAAATGATATTATCAATATCATAGTTCCTAGTCTGCAAGTAGTTTATCCTGGCTGCCCTTAACTCATCATCCTGAGTATTTGGTCTAGGGGCAGCCCTGATAGCACTTTCCATGAGCATTGCAGACCCAGTAGAGGAACTTTCTCCCCTTAGCTTCCTTTTCCTCTCTCTCTCCTCCTCCTCAATCTCATCAGGAGTTAACTTCCTTTTCCCTTTGTCACTCCTAGACCTTTGTGACTCAGGGTGGAGAGAGCCTTGGCCTTTATTGCTTGGTGTAGCTTCCAAGCTCTGGCTTGAGAGAGGTTGAGATGCACCTTCACCAGCAGGTGTCTCATCAAGGGTTTGAACATCTGTAGCAGTTTGTGGTGAGACAGGGCTCTCAGGTTCTACCACTGGGCTTTCAGTCAAGGTTTTCCCTTTGAAGCTAATCTCAGGGTCTGCCTCAATATCCAGTTGACCGATGGTATTGCCTGATTGCCTTTGTCTTCCTCTAAGGCTGAACTCTGCAGTGTTCCTTTATTGAACTCTTTAAAGAATAAGAGTTCTTCTAGAGTTGGTGGAGATGATACTGCTCTTGGGATGCCTTTCTTAAATGGACTCCTTATGACTGAGTCTATGCTGTTCATATCAATATGGACTTGAGAAAGTTGCTGAGTATGCACAACTACAAGTGAGGATGGTGAGTCCTAAATGTCCGTACTCCCTGAGGTACTCCTAGGTTTTGTGATTGTAATGACTTCCTCCCCCTTTTTGGTAGCATCACCCTCTTGCACAGGGGAGCTAGGAGTTAGGTCAATTACATCCACAAGTTCTTGTGTTCCTGGTTGAGTTTCTCTTAAGGGTCTCCTAGCTAGTTGTTCCTTGAGATAAGATATCTCAAGTTGCTGATCATTGACCCTGTGTTGCAAGGTAGTCACCTGAGATTCAAGATGACTAACCTTGGAGACTAAATAGGTGCATGTTTTGGACAGTTTATGCACCTTTAGTCTCAAGTTCCCCTCATCTTCATCAGAAGAATCACTAGGGGATGAGAGAATGGGACCAAGGTCCTCTTCCTCATCACCAGCATGGTGTTCTTGGCTGCTGGATTTCCTCTGCTCAGTGACAAATTCAGTTGAAGTGTCAATGGGCTGAGTTGCCATGGTTGAGGTCTGAATGATGTAATCACTTGCTGAAGTGAGAGCCTCTTCCATACGGATATCCTGAACATGTTCAGAAGTATCCACCTTAGTAATAGGTGACTGATGTGGGCTAGACTTAGATGACTCGGGAGCACTCATCTCCCTTTGAGGAGAGGTGTAGTAGGAAGACTTATGATACTCACTGGCATCTAAGTCCTTATCAGTATAGAATTTAAGGTTTGGTATTGGTTGGTTTAAATCTAAAGGCTAGGGATGGTAGCTGTCCCCTGAAGGTTGTTCACTTGAGTGTTGAGACTCAGAGTGAAAGCTTAAGGCTGTTGGGCTTGTGAGCTCATCAGACTGAGCATGAGCAACCTCAGCACTGATTCTTGAAGTGATGGGAGTGGTTTGCTCCTCAAGGGAAGTAGGAGCTCCAGTGTCCACTTCCTCCTGTGTAGGTGAGTATATGGGGGCCTGCATAGACTCAATAGCTTGTGCAGGGGTTCGTTTGTATTTTCTTTGGTAGGTGAGGGTGATTTATGGCTGTTTTGATGGTTGGGATGTAGAAAGTGTGGGTTCAACACTAGCTTGTGTTGCTAACTTTTCACCTTAAGCAATGAGCTCTAACATTTTTGGGACAAGGGCTGTTTCTACCCCTGAGAAGCCAACAGTTGGCTTCTTCAAGATTTTAAAGATGCCGGGCTTCATCTGTCCCAATTTAAGAATATTACCTGTTTCCCTCAACTGTGAGCCCAGTTCACAGTTGAGAATGTACTGAACATATCTAGGAAACATGTAGTATTCTAAGGAGTCTAAGTTTGCTATTAAATTTGTATATACAAATTGAGAATACCTGAACTTGACCCCCTGAACCATTCCATGTACTATGAAGGAGAGATCTTTAGGAATCTGGTCCTATCCTCCAAGCTTGTTAGACAAGCTGTGGATAACCACATGAAGTAAATACTTCCACTTAGATGAGACCTTCCCTTTCCTCAAGGTCTTTACAGAGAAATCTTCTTCATAGCCCATCTGCTCAAAAGAATGGTTGACAGCTTCTTTTGGGAAGAACACCTCACCTTTTTCATCATCTAGCTGAAGATGAGTGTTGATGATGGCCGGAGTGATGAAGACTGTTCTTCCCTGCACTGTGGCAGACAGTGCCTTCTCCCCATCCAAAATGACCTCTTGGTAGGTCTTCCAGAATTCAAGCAAATGATCCTCATAGAGAGGAGGATCTTACCTAAGGGAGGTGAAGTAGTTAGACAGGGCCAAGAATTGGCATACCTCTGAGAAATGGGGATCTTTCTCAGAGTTTAACAGTGCAACCTGATTGTGTTGCCTGTGTAACTGCATAGAAAAATCTAGGTCATTTCGCCTGTCAAGGTTGGCCATTTTGAGTAAGCTTAGATGTGAAGGAAGGATGAACGAAGGCGGTTTCAGAGAGAAATCTCAGAATTTAGGTTTGGAGAGAAGATGAAGATGATAAAAAGAGGGGGAACCGACAAGGTTTATATGTGAAAAGGATTTGAGACAAAGTTAATGAAAGAGGATAAACTTTGAAATTCGGAAGGCGGTCCCACCTCTGAAAAAGTAGTTTGCTTTTTGCTCAAAAGTTGTTTTCTTGGAATTCGAAAATCTTCTGCAGGTAAAATGTATTCGGAAGTTTTAATGAAAAGGCTTAAGAAGCCAAAATAGCTTCGGAAGAATTTCTCAAAGAGTTTTGACAAATTTGCTTCGGAAGATAATTGTTAAACTGGGATGCTTTGTTCCATGAAAACAAAGCTTCCGAGAGTTAATATCCTTCGGAATAGAAATGATCCTAAAAAACATACAAGTGCCTAAGAGAGTTTTTATGCTTCGGAAGATATTTCAGAAATTTCTTCCGAAGGTAAATTTCACTTAGACAGTTATTTGTTTTGAAGGGATATTTTCTTCCGAAGATAAAAGCATATCTTCCGAAAGATGAAAATTTGTCAGAAATCTATAAAAAACTCTTCAGCTAGTATTTATCCTTAGAAAACATGAGCTTATGAAGGTAATAGACTAGACAACTTAGGACACACAGATTTTAAGAAATAAAATGAATTAGTTTTTAAGAAAAAGCTACTCAAGGTTAATCATCCCAATAGCTGATATAAGATATTTGAATCTCTGTTCATCAAAAGCTTTTGTGAACAAATCAGCATATTGTTCATTTGTGTTAACCTTAACTAGTTTAATTAATCCCTTTTCAAAGTTATCTCTAATTAAATGATACCTAATGTTTATGTGTTTTGTCCTTGAGTGCTGCACAGGATTCTCTGTGATAGAGATAGCACTGTTGTTGTCTATGTGAATTGGAGTCTCCTTGAATTTGAAACCATAGTCAAGCATCTGATTCTAAATCCAAAGCACTTGAGCACAGCAGCTTGCAGCAGCAATGTATTCAGCTTCAGCAGTTGATGCAAAGACACAGGATTGTTTCTTGCATTGCCATGAGACAACCCTTCCACCAAGGAACTAACATCCCCCAGATGTAGACTTTGTAGTCATATTGCAACCACCATAGTCACTATCTGTATATGCATACAGATTGAAGTCATAATTTTAGGATACCAGAGGCCCAGTGTTGGAGCACCTTTGAGGTATCTTAGAATTCTCTTGACAGTGATAAGGTGAGACATCCTGGGGTTGGCTTGATATCTTGCGCAAATTCATGTGGCAAACATGATATCAGGCCTGCTAGCTGTAAGATACATAAGAGACCCAATCATAGCCCTGTAAAGGTGTTTATCCACACACTCCCCCTCAAGATCAGGCCCAAGGGAGTGGTTTCTTGCTATGCGTGTCTTAGCAATCTTACAATCAGTCATGTTGAATCTTTTTAGTATGTCCTGGACATACTTTGACTGACTTATGAAGATTCCATCTTCAACTTTCTTCACTTGAATGCCCAGAAAGAAATTTAGTTCCCCCATGGAACTCATTTCAAATCCGTCTTTCATCAGCTTCTCAAAGTCTTTGCAGAGCCTTGGATTAGTTGAACCAAAAATGATGTCATCTACATACACTTGAACTAGTAGTAAATCATTTCCCTATCCTTTGATGAAGAGAGTTCCATCTATGGTACCTCTTCTGTATCCATGCTTGCAAAGATACTGAGATAGAGCTCATACCACTTTCTTGGTGCTTGATGTAGCCCATAGAGAGCCTTATCAAGCTTGCAGACATAATCAGGGTGATCAGGATCTGCAAAACCAGGTGGTTGTTTGACATACACCTCTTCATCAATCACCCCATACAGAAAAGCACACTTGACATCAAGTTGATAGACCTTGAAGTTCTTGGATGCAGCAACGGCCAAGAATATCCTAACAGCTTCTAGTCTTGCTACAGGAGCAAAGACATCAGTGT
The DNA here is from genome assembly GCA_024085815.1 of Flaveria linearis. Lineage (NCBI taxonomy): Eukaryota > Viridiplantae > Streptophyta > Magnoliopsida > Asterales > Asteraceae > Flaveria > Flaveria linearis. The sequence goes on along the minus strand of CM044009.1, from coordinate 32,167,681 downwards.
AATCAATTCCTTCTTCTTGTGTGTATCCTTGAACAACTAGTCTAGCTTTGTTCTTGATGACAATACCTCTATCATCTTTCTTATTCCTGAATACCCATTTGGTTCCTATAGTAGTCTTCCCATGATGAAGAGGACATAGGTTTCAAACCTTCTGTCTCTTGAATTGAAGTAGCTCCTCCTACATGGCTTCAATCCAACTTCCATCCTTCAGAGCCTCATCAACTTTCTTGGGCTCTATATAGGACAAGAAAAAAGTGTGTAGACAAACATTTGCTTCATGGGTTTGTCCTTTTGTTCTTACCCTAGTGTCAACATTTCCAATGATGTTTGTGGTAGGATGATACTTGTGGATCCTTAACTGTGGGATCACAGCAAGTTGCTGCGACGGATCTAAATTAAAGAAATTTAGATTTGGCATCGATGCTTCCTCCACCACTTCAACACACATATCAAGAGAAACTTGATCCAATGAGTGTGTGACATCATTGATATGTTCATCTATGGGATGGTTATCAGCATCCAGAAATTCTTGATCACTGTCGCCACCACCATCATCTTCTTCTGCATTTGAAGTTTCTTTGTTTGTCTGTTGTGCCTCTGAGCTAGAACATGAAGGCATCTCAGATGGATCAGCTGTAGTTGTCATTGTTCTGCTGATAGAAACCTCATTTGCTGAAGTAGTTGCAACAACTTGAAGGTCTTCTTAGCTCAAATCTTGGATCAGGATCACATGGAGGTAGAATGTCCGTAGACCCTGAAACATTCTCACAAGATTTGTTAAAACAATTTGTAACTAAGTCAAGATCAAAAAGCCAATCCGGACCAGAACCTTTCACACTGGGAGTGTGCTCATTGAAAGTCACATTGGTTGACTCCTTAACTACTCTAGTTCTGAGATTGTATACTCTATAAACTTTAGCTTGGGAAGAGTATCCAATGAAGTGTCCATCATCTGATTTCTCAGCAAACTTGGCAATTTGATCTTTGGTATTCAAGATGCTGCATGGACATCCAAATGACCTGAGATAACCAATGAAAGGTTTTCTCTTGTGCCAAAGTTCATAAGGAGTCTTACCATGGGTCTTAACCACTAAAACTCTATTCTACACATAGCAGGCAGTGTTGACTGCCTCTGCCCAGAAGGTGATAGGCAGTTTAGAGTCAGACAACATGGTTCTAGCAGTTTCAATCAGTGTCTTGTTTCTCCTCTCAGCAACACCATTTTGCTGAGGAGTCCTGGGAGCACTGTATTGTCTTGTAATACCCTTTTCATCTCAAAATGTATCAACGATTTGATTCTTAAATTCGGTTCTTGATCATATCTTATGATTTTGACCTTGTGTCACATTGATTCTCAATTCTTAAGATGAAATTCTTCAGAGTCTCAGGGGTCTCATCCTTAGCCCTAAGGAAGAAGACCCATGTGAATCTTGTAAAGTCATCTGTGATCACCTGACAGTACGAGGTCCTTCCTAAACTCATTACACTGGTGGGGCCAAAGAGATCCATATGTAACAAGTGTAGGGGTGTAGTGATGGAGTTTCTTTCCTTAGGCTTGTGAGATACCTTGTTTTGCTTCCCTTTCAGGCATGCAACACAATGGTCATCACTTGTAAACTCTTTCCTTGGCATTCTAGTTACCAAATCATTCTTAATTAGCTTATTCATGTTCTTAAAGTTTACATGGCACATTCTTTTATGCCAAAGAAAAGACTCATCACTATTGGCTTTAGATAGAAAGTATGAAACTTCTCCTGAGGAAGATGTTTCCTGCAAATCCATCTTATACATGTTCCCTTTTCTGGGGGCTCCAAGTAGAATATGCTCATGAGGAATAATCACCCTAGGCTTGAGAACAATTCACTCATGCTCAGTAAAGAGCATGTTGTGACTCTGATCACAAAATTGGGATACACTCAGAAGATTGTACCCAAGCTCCTTGACAAAGTTTACCTTCTCAATGCTGAGATTACCATTTGTGAGTTTGCCCCTTCCAGACATGTAACCTCCTTCATCTCCTCCAAAAGCAACTGGTCCTCCATCAATCCTTTCAAAGTTCTGGAGTAGCGACCTATTGTCTGTCATGTGCCTGGAGCAGCCACTATCAATGATCCAAACATTTTTGTTTGTCTTGAGCTGTTTCTGCACACAGAAAATGATTAGTTACATTTGGAAACCCAAGCCTCATTGGTCTTGGGCTTATCAAAGGAGATAGAAGGTAGTGAAACAGTAATGGATCCATGGTTGTGCTCTAGGAATCTGTTGCTGTTGTTGATGGAAAACTTTCAGTCACTTGGTCTTTCCTTGACTTCCACACCACCTTTGGAAGTTTGGACCTGACCTTAATCACTTCGGAAGCTTTTAAGACTTCGGAAGTTTTGATGACTGAAACTTTAGAAGATTCTGCTAGCACTACAACAGACTTTAGTGCTTCGGAAGTATTCCTTTCTTCTGAGACCAAATTTTCTTCCGAAGGCAATTTTCGACTTACCTTCTTCTTTCCTTTGGAGCTTCCGAAGGAGACAGATTTTCCTTCCAAAGCTGAGTTCTTCTTAGATCTCTTGGGAGTCTCCTTATTGGTCATATGAAGAGTACTTTTTGGATTGTATGGACAATCAATAGCAAGATGAGAAGTACTTTCACACATAACACAACTTATCTTCTTCTTCCTAAGAGTTTTCTTCTGAGAACAAGGTTGACTTTGATCACTTCCCTTCTCCACCTTCATCTTTGCAGATGATGAGACATTCCCTTTGGGCTTAGGACTGTTCTTGGAGTTGGATGGTTCAGGCTGTGTAGTAGTGGTACACAACGAATCAGCGTTCTTCTTGATACTGAGATGATTTGAACATAAACCAGAACTCTTTGTAGAAGAATTGAGGTTTAAGTTTTCAGTCTTGACCATATCAAATCCTGCAGAAATAAAGACTTGTTTCTGCTTAGAGCTAAAACTGGCCTTGATCTCTTGAGCCCTCCTGGCCTTTCTTTTGCTCTTTCTGATCAAGTTCTTCCTCATAGACTTGGTCATCTCAGGCTTCTTGCTCTCCTCAGAAGGATAGTGACCCTTCTTAGAATCCTCCTCTTCACTCTTCTCAGAGGAATTCTTCACTATCACTTCTTCATCTTCTTCTCTCAATGGGTCTATGTAAGGAAGCTCATCTTCACAAGTTCCACACCTAGGTGATCTTACAGACAAGATTGTGTGTGGAGGAGCTATCTCACTATATCCCAGTCCTTGCCTATTTTGATAACAAGCTTTTGCATACAAGGAGGAGGATATGATGTTCTTGAAGGTCTCTTCTTCAAGAACACATTTTTCTGCCCTGGCTTTGCTGATCACAAGCTCAGCCTGGCATTCAGTTAACTTAGTTATGAGATCTTTGATCTGAGTCCTGTAATTTGTATGCTCATGTCTTAAAACTGAAATTGTTTTCTCTACGTCCTCTATTTTTAACTTATAATCATTTTTAGTTTTTCTAAAATCAGATTTTAGTATGTTCAAAGACTCAAGATTAGATCTCATCTCTAGGTTATAGGACCTGTATCTGTTGACTTTAGCAATACATTCAGGAGTGCAAAGATGTTCCAATACCTTGGTTTCATCATGGTCAGCCATTAATGCTTGGTTTGGAGATGCATCTTCCACCTGAAAGCTCCAGTCAAAGCCTCGTTCTTCAACAGCAACTGTAGCTTGCTGCTTTGGCTTCTCATTCTGGGTAGCTTTATCAGTGTAGTTTGGTCTGGATTGTGCTTGTCCACCATTTGTTCTTGGTGCTTTGCACTCCCTAGCAAAGTGACCCATCAAGTTACAGTTGTAACACTTAACTTTGCTTTTGTCCAGTCCAAACTTTCCACTGGCTGTATTGTTGCGAAACTTCCTTCCTGTCCTCTTGTAGAATCTCTTGGCTCGGTGAGTGAGAAGAGCCATCTGCTGGACTATCTGCATATACTCCAGGTAGTCTGGATAGATACAGTCCAGGTCTTTAAGGGTGAATAGGAAGCTGCCACAACTTTCATCAGAGGACACAAAGGCTTGAGAAGAACTTGTCTCTTAGAATGGGCTTCCTTAAGTATAGCTCTCCCTTGGTGTCTCCGGGAAGGTGATGAAAGGACCCTTTTGTGAGATGTCAGGGTAGCATATGACATGATGCTGGGGTTCTATGCTATCCCTTTCAGTCACATGAAGGGCTGAACCCATTTGATTGTTGGAGTTACCAGATGAACCTTGCATGTTCATCTCCATCTGGTATCCACTGAGAATGCCATACAACTCTATCAGAGTGAGAGTCTTAAGGTTCTCAGTTCTCTTGATTACAACATAGTAATGTGTCCATTGCCTAGGAGGAGAGGACATGGACTTCCTTACAATGTCTCTATTTTCAAGAGTTACTCCAACATCCACAACATACTTGAAGTATTGTTGAGTCATGGTCTCATCTGCTTTGATGGTGAAATTTTCAAACTGTTGCTTCAGAAGATCCTTCTTGTTTTCCTTGGCTGCAGTAGAACCCTCATACATTAGTTTCAATGCATCCCACAGCTGCTTAGCTATTTTGCATTTCTTGAAACCTCTGTATACAGAGTTTGGAAGAGCAGTCTGAAGGGCTGTCATGGCCTTTTGATCAATCTCTACTCTCTTTCTATCTTTTTCTGAGTAGTCAGCCACAGCCTTGGGGATCATACCACCTCCAGTAGTACCTGAATGAGTTTTTGGTATGTAAGGTCCAGAGACAACAGATTCCCACATTCTTGAGCATTGACACCTGATGAAACCTTCCATTCTTTGGCACCAAGTGTCAAAGTCATCAAGAGTGATCAGTGGGGACTTTGTCATGGTTCTAGTTTCCATATCAGCTTTAGAGATAGCTGCCATTTGAAGGGTTAAGTATTTTTGTGTGTGAGGGATCTTAAGATGGTGAGATCTTATATCAAGAGCCTGAGAAGCTCTGATACCAATTGTAGGAACGGGTGAAGGGGTTTATGCACTTGTACAACACAACAACACAAAGAGGAGAGTGTATTTCAACACTTAACAATTCAAATGGGGAACTGATAAGAAAATGAGTTTAGAGAACTTAGAAGCACAAGATGTAATGAGACAGAAACTAGAGAAATACACAAGCAGTTGGTTTTCAAGGTTAAAGTATATTGATCTTCTAGTTCCTTACAAAGTGGTTTACAAAGTTCAACTAAAAAACTTACTTAGTTACAAGGACCAGAAAATACTTATACTAAAGCCTACAGCCGACCATACTTTGAAGGCCAGCTGGATACATGAACTAGACAACAAAATCCATGTAGAGTCTAAAGGCACATTGCCTTTTGACTAGTGACTATGACATGCCATAGCTCACATCCTAATATATTACAAAAAGGATAAAGTACATAAAGTGAAAAGTTACAGACTCAAGACCTCAATGTATAGTTTACCAAAGCATGGACCTTTTCACCAACTCATGAAAAGGTTGGTGACTTATCAGAGTGGCAGCGAAAAGTGGTTCAGCTTTAGGTAAAAAGTACATCAGATAAAGCATGTAATATAAAAGTCTTCAGAAGAAATCTGTCTTCAATGGTTGACTTCGGAAGACTTTTGTCCTTGAAGCTTCAAACACTTCATCTTTTGGCTTCGGAAGATATTGGTCTTTGCTTCGGAAGATTTCTCACTTAGAATAATTTCCAAGTCAGTGTGAATCTTCCGAAGCATTCCACTTCAGTGTACATGTGCATGCATGCAGGAGAGACTTTAAGTGTTTAGGTTGCATCAGCCTTACTAATAGCCCTACAATCCACAAAATGCATCCGGAACACTCCATAACCATCTTCGAACACTTTTGCTTAGAAATCTACTAAATTCAATCTAAATGATAAATCTCGATCCACGAAAACCTTTTTAAGTACTACATGATGGATACGAGTTGTACTGGATCACAAAACCACTCGTATTCACTCAATAAGAGGCGGGAATCAAATTATTGTTACGGAATAAAAGTAATGACATGTCAAACATGAAACTTCATATGTGATTGATTTAAGAGAAGGCAAATCAAGGTAACAAGGCCAAGAAGATAATATTTGTTGGATCAAGAAGAAGGCTGGTGCAACCAAAACCAAATCACTTAGACTATTTTGGTGCATCTAATAAAGGACTTCCTAAGCTAAGTGTGGAACTTCCAAAGGAAAAAGAGTTCTTCTGAGGAAAGTGTAATATCAACTTCCGAAGAGACACTCTTCTTCGGAGACAAAGTATTCACTTCCGAAGATCAAGACTTAGAAGAAAAGATCAGAAGACAACTTCCGAAGTATGAAGAAAAGAAGAAGTCCTCAAGCTTCAGAAGAAGTAGCCTCTCCCGAAGTATAGGTGGCTTCGGAAGAACTTGTTCTTCCAAAGCCAAGTAACCTTCGGAAGACACTACTATGAACCAGTGGACATAAGTATGGTCCTCCTAACACTCTGCTGCAGACCTCTGATATACTGCATGGTGTTTTCTCAAAAGTGATGTAGTTGACATACTTTATTCCACTGTTCACCTTTATTAGTTAGTACAGTTACTAACTTTAGTTAGTAACAGAAGGTAAGTCATGGACATGTCATGACTACCATATCTTAGATAATACTTTATCTAAGATACCTTAACTCTATCATTGTAGTATATGCTTTAGTCATAGGTTCCCAACTAGTATCAAAGTATAACCGGCTGTAGGTAGTAGTATATATAGTTTCTAATTGTAACTCATGAAGATAAGCTTGTAAGAGTCTCGTAACACTTTGAGTTGAGAAGTAATATATACAAGTACCTTTAAAATTATATCTTTATGCTCTTTGTTACTTATTATATTATTATCAGCTCTTACAAAAGACTCTGCTTCATCTAATCCAAGTGTAGTAAATGAGTTGGAGAGAAAAACCAAGTTTAATTGAGAAAACCGATCCTGCAATTGGTATCAGAGCGTCTTAGGCTCTTGATTGTGAGATCTTACCATCCTAATCAACCTGTTTTTCACTCCTCCTTACACCACACTCTAAATGGCCCTCAACAAGTCTGAAGTAGAAATAGGGAAGATGACTAAAGCACCCATCATCACCCCTAAAAACTTCAGGTCATGGAGCAGACGCATGAAGGCTTCATCGGATATGAAGATAGAAGATGTGGTAGTCTATTGTCAATGGCCCGTATAAACCCAAGGTGGCTGCACCCGGAGGAAACGGTGCCATGATAGAGAAAGCCGTTGAAGATTACCCTGATGAAGACCGGAACAGGATGGACATTGACAGCAATGCAATGACTATTCTCATGACTGCAATACCCAACTCCATTATGGTGGGGATTGAGCATTGCAAGTCAGCCAAAGAACTATTTGATGCACTTGCTCAGATGTACTCTTGTTCTAATGACTCCAAAAATGACTCACTAAAGCAGCACTTTGAGAACTTCACCTGCATTGATGGAGAGACTCTCAGCCAGCAATACTTCAGGTACATGGATCTCATTTCTTCCCTTCAGTCTGTAGGAATCACTCCTGAACTTAGAGACCTTACTAAAAAGTTCATGAGTGCACTCCCTAATGAGTGGATGTTCTACTGTGTCTCTATCAAGAGAACACAAAAACTGAACACTCTCACCATGACTGAACTCTACGGGATTCTTGATGGATACCGTTTGGAGATGGAAAGCAAAAAGGGTCATCAGACAAGCAGATCCTTGAGTCTTTCTACTAGCAATGCTTTGATGGTTGCTAAAGGCTCAGGACCCTCCCAACCTCAACAGTTCCTAACATACAACCAGCAGACATCATGTTCTTCTAGACCATACATTACATTTCCTAAGACTCCCCGTCTCAACAGGCTCAGCATATTTCTTTTCAGGACAGCTATGCCTTTGTCTCAGGAAGTGGACACTCGTGTGACCATCAATACTGCTTTGATGATCTGGAGTGCTTCAGTCCAGATGATGTGGAATATGTGGACATAGTCCAACAAATGGCTCTCTTAACCTACAGAGCAAAGAAGTTTTTCAAGAGAACTGGAAGGCAATTCCCTCAGAACCCAACCAACAGCAAATTTGGGTTTGACAAAACTAAGGCCAAATGTTACAACTGTAACCAACTTGGTCATTTTGCAAAAGAATGCAAGGCTCCCAAGTCAAATCGGGAACTCCACAAGCCTCCACACATCCTTCTACATCAAAGCACACTGGAAAGTCAACAAAGATAGCCGCAATGGCTCAAGAAGTTGACTGGAGCTTTATGGTACAGGATGTGACTTTTGCTCAAGCACTCATGGCTGGAACAGATGACGTAAGGTATATGAACATCTCTGTAATCCTGCATGTATTGCTGAGGTTAAATTGTATCAGGACTACAATATGGAGAGTAAATCCGATATTGAGTCTCTAAATGTTTTAAAATCTGATTTTAAAAGGGCTGAATTTGACTATCAAAGAAAAATTGAGGAGTTGGAGAAAACTGTGTCCTTATTAAAGCACTAACATTCAAACTATAAGACTCAAATAAAGGATTTAATATCCAAATTGTCTGAGGCTCAAGACCAGCTTGTCACTGCTGAGGCTCAAGGTAGGAAGTATGTTATTTCCGAGCAGAACTTCCAAGCTATTATTGCATCATCCTCCCACTCCAAAGTTTCTTATCAAAACAAAGGAGGATCGGGGACCAATGAAATTGCTCCACCACACTCTTATGAGTCCATAAGACAACCAAGGTGTGGTACTGAAGAGCAGGATGTCCCATCTGTTGATCCTTCTTCACCTGAGTTGAAGAATGATGCAATAATAGAGAACACCACAGGGAAGGAACAGGTAAATCAACCCACTCCTACTAATGATGATCAAATTCTGACCACCAAAGCCAGAAGAAGTAGAGCCAAAGCAGCAAGAAGAACTTCAAAGAAAGTGGCTGAGTCTAAGCTGACGATTGACACAAAACAAAAGGGTGTATTCATCTCAGCTGGATTCCAGGTGGTAGGTAACTTTGATTCAGGAAAGGAGTGTAATACCAGCATTCCTGTCCTACCAAAGAATCAGAAGTTAAAGGAAAAGGTTGCCAATGAAGAGAAAAAGAACAAGAAACAGCAGTTGTCAAGTTCCCAGAAAATTAACATTGCATGCATAATGTGTGGACTGCAAAACCACTTGGCCAAAGATTGTTACTATAATCCTGCTAGCACACATTATGCAAATAATGTAAAAGAGAAGGAGTCAGGGAAGGTTTCTCATTTGGACCTTATCAAATGGTCCAAATCATGAAAAAGGGAAAGCTGGGTTCTGAAGCAAGGTTGCTTTCAAAAGAAAGTCATTCTTCCAAAAGGAAAATGGCTTCGGAAGCTAAAGCTGCTAAAAACCAAAAGAACAAAAGAATTCCCTTGAAACCATCCTAGAAGAAGATTACTTCGGAAGAAAAAGTGGTGAAGGCTTCTTCCAAAAGAAAGAAGCTTCGGAAGAATGTCATCCTACAAAAGCTTCAATAAGCTCATCTTCTATGATCAACCAAAGGATGGACTGGGAGATCAAGAAAGATACTGCAACCCAAACCTCTTCTTCAACAACATCCATTGGACCCTCATGCTTAACATTTGGTTCAATCATGTCAATATCATTGGAAGAACCCAAGACCAACAAGGCTTGGGTTTCCAATCAAAACTAATTATCTCATCTTATGTACAGGAACATCCATATGACAAAAATAAAAATGTTTGGATTGTTGAGAGTGGATGCTCCAGGCACATGACAGGGAACAGATCTCTCCTTCAATAATTTCAACATTATGATGGAGGTCCTGTCCAGTTTGGAGGTGAGGCCGGAGGATATATTTCTGGCAGAGGGAGTATATCCAATGGAAAATTAAATGTTGACAAAGTTCACTTTGTCAAACAGCTTGAACACAATCTATTAAGTGTTTCTCAATTCTATGATAAAAAGCATCAAATGCTTTTCACAGAACATGAGTGCATTATCCTCAAACCTGGGATGACAATTCCTAAGGTATTGGTGCTTCTTAGATTTCCCAGAAAAGGGATATGTACAAGATAGATATGAACAATGCTTCCCCACTGGGTGAAGTATCATGCTTTCTTTCCAAAGCAAATAGTGATGAGTCAACTCTTTGGCATAAACGTATGTGTCATGTAAATTTTAAGACAATGAATAAATTGGCTAAAAATAAGGAGTTTTTCTGTAAAGACAACTGTGTTGCTTGTCTGAAAGGGAAGCAACATAGGGCATCTCATAAATCGAAATAAGTTAACTCTATTACTACTCCATTACACTTATTGCACATGGATCTTTTCGGACCCACAAGTATAATGAGCATTGGAAGGAAATCATATTGCCTTGTGATAGTTGATGATTTTACTAGATTTACTTGGGCATTCTTCTTAAGAACTAAAGATGAAACTGATGAAACTCAAAAATCTTTTATTCTTAAGATAGAAAATCAAATTGATCACAAGGTAAAAATAATCAGAAGTGATCAAGGGACTGAGTTTAAGAATCAAGTTCTTGACTTATTTTGTAACTCAAAAGGGATTGCCAGACAATATAGTACTTCTAGAACTCCTCAACAAAATGGTATTGCTAAGAGGAGGAACAGGACACTTATTGAGGCTGCAAGAACCATGTTAGCTTATTCAAGGTGCCTCTAACTTTCTGAGCAGAGGCAATCAGCACTGCATGCTACGTGCAGAATAGAGTTCTCATTGTCAAGCCCCATGGAAAAACCCCTTATCAGTTATGGAACAAGAGGCCACCGTTCATTGGCTTTCTAACGTCCTTTGGCAGCAGGTGTACCATACTTAACACAAAAGACAATTTAGTAAAGTTTGCTGAAAAGTCAGATGATGCTATCTTTATTGGATACTCTTCAAGCTCCAAAGCTTATAGAGTATACAACATTAAGAATCAACAATTTGAGGACTCATCCAATATAGTTGTAAATGATCACACTCCTTGTGTTAAAGGGAATGGCCCTGATCATATTTTTCACTTAGAATTGTTTCCAAAATATTCTAAACCATCTTGTGTGAATGTTTCAGCTGGAACAAGTGCTCAAAAAGAATCTGATGCTAACCAACTGTTTGAGCTGCCCAGACCTCTTTCAAATTCTAAAAGGGAACAAATAATCAAGCTACCACTATTGACAGATCAGATAGTATAACCATCTCAAGGAATAGTGAAGCTTCAACCAGTGATTCACTTACTGATCCTCAGAATTCATCAGGTGACACTGTACAACACCAAGCTGATAGAAGTAACATCTTGAAGGAACAGGCAACTGTTGATGCTACGCCACAGTCAACAAATGATGATGTTTCTCATTCATTCAATCAATCCTCATTGAATGAGTCTGAAACAACAACTGGACGAAGTGTTCTAGCCCCTGAGCAAAATATGTCTAATCTGGATTTATCTTTGCAACTGGAAGTGATTCCTCGACTAAGGATTCGTAACACTCATCCAGCTGAAAACATCATAGCGGATGCCACTGAAGGCGTGAGAACAAGAGGACAGACTCATCATAGGAATGTCTGCTTGTACTCCTACTTCTTGTCTCAAATGGAACCCAAGAAGGTAGAAGATGCCTTGAAAGATAGCAGCTGGATTGAATCGATGCAAGAGGAGCTACTTCAATTCAAAAGACAAAAGGTTTGGAACCTATGTCCACTACCATCTGGTCAAGTACCTATAGGCACTAAATGGGTTTTCAGAAACAAGAGAGATGATAGAGGCTTGATTATCAAGAACAAGGCAAGACTGGTGGTTCAAGGATACACTCAAGAAGAACGAATCGATTATACTGATGTCTTTGCACTGTTGCAAGACTTGAGGTAGTTAGGATCTTCCTTGCTTATGCTGCATCCAAGAATTTCACTGTCTACCAACTTGATGTCAAGTGTGCTTTTCTATATGGGGACATAGATAGAGAAGTCTACGTGTGCCAGCCTCTAGGATTTGAAGACCCACAGCACCCAACTATGTGTACAAATTGGATAAAGCTCTATATGGGCTGCACCAAGCACCTAGCTGTGGTATGAGACTTTGTCTCAATTTCTCCTGAAAAATGGTTACACCAGAGGTACCATTGATAAGACTCTTTTTATAAAGAAGTCTGGAACGGACATCCTGCTTGTTCAAGTCTATGTCGATGACATCATATTTGGCTTCTCAAATGACCAAATGTGTAAAGACTTTGAAAGCATCATGAAGAAGAAGTTTGAGATGAGTTCCATGGGAAAAATGGACTCTTTCCTTAGAATCAAGTGAAACAATTGAAAGAAGGGTTTTTCATCAATCAATCTAAGTATGTCAATGACATCCTAGAAAGATTTGACATGAAAGACTGTAAGCCAGTCAAGACACCCATACCCAGAAACCATAAGCTCTGTCCTGACTCTGAGGGGGAGAATACTGATCAACATCAGTACAGGGCAGTTATTGGTTCTCTGATGTATCTCACAGGAAGTAGACCTGATATCATGTTTGCAACTTGCATTTGTGCAAGATATCAGGCTGCTCCAAAGGTGTCTCACCTAGCTGCTACGAAGAGGATCCTCAGATACCTCAAAGGAGCACCTAAACTAGGTCTCTGGTATCCAAGGAACAACAATTTCAATCTCTATGAATACTCTGACAGTGACTATGGTGGTTGCAACATTGACAAGAAATCAACATCAGGGGGATGTCAATTTCTTAATAGAAGGATCATTTCATGGCAATGCAAAAAGCAATCTTGTGTCTCTACATCAACTGCTGAAGCTGAATACATTGCTGCTGCAAGTTGCTGTGCTCAGCTGCTGTGGATGCAGAACCAGATGTTAGACTCTGGATTCAACTTTATGAGCACTCCTATCCACATTGACAACAACAGTGCTATCTCTATCATCGAAAATCCTGTGAAGCACTCCAAGACAAAGCATATTGATATCAGGTATCATTTCATTAGAGATATTCATGAGAAAAATCTAATTAAGCTAATCAAAGTTGACTTAAATGAACAATATGCTGACTTGTTCACCAAACCTTTTGATAAACATAGATTTAAGTATCTCATTACAGCCATTGGGATGATAAACATTGATTAGTCTACCCCTTTTGGAAAACCTTTTAGAATATGCAATGTCATATGTCAATACAATCTAAGCCCTGTTACAAAAGGTCTCTCTCTGAAATTTTCACTGTCTAAATTCTTCCGCAGAGGAATTAACCTTCGAAAGATATTTTTATATCTTCCGAAGCAAATTCCTCCCAGGATAATTTTTCTTCTCGGAAGAGTTTTTAATCTCGGAAGAAGCGATTGATTACATATCAAATCTACTTCCGATGATTATTAAAACTCTCCATTCTGAAAGCAATCTTTACTCTCGGAAGTAGAATTTACTCTCGGAAGTAGTGTTTATTCTAGGAAATAAAATTCTTCATTCGGAAGTAAGAAGTTGCCTTTGGAAATGATTTATAGTCGGAATAAAGACTTTATTATGTAACGGAAATCTTTTGGGGCCCACTCTGTAAAAGGTAAAGATTTTGTTAATGATGTCAGGTTATTTAAATAAAAACTGACCTTATCGCCACAATCATTTTCATTTTCAATTTACCCAAGCTCAAACTCATCTTCCCACAACTTTCTCCAATGGCACTTAACCCTCAGCACAATCAAGTCGCATTTCTTGATTCTTCAAGAGATGCTGACTTCTCTGATATCGTTTCCTTTCTTACCCAATCATCTTATTACACCGCATTGACTGTTAAACCTGCCGTTTATTCAAATCATATGGTGGAATTATGGGAAAATGGTTAGATTGAAACCTTGAATGGGGCTCGAGTAATAAGATCGAGCATCTGTGGCCAGGAGTTAGTCATTACTAAATAACTCATCAATGAGCATCTCCAGCTTCATGATGAAGGTGCACCCACAGAGTTCCCCAAAACAAATTTGGACAACACTTACATCCAAATGGGATATGGTGGAGATGTTGGCAGGTCTACAGTTTACAAGTTTAATTTCTCTTACAACTGGAAATTCCTGCTGCATGTCGTTCCTCACTGCCTATCCAACAAATCTGGGGGTTGGGATCAAATCCCATACGAACTAGGGTGCCTGGTTCATGGAATGGTAAGAGGACTTCACTTAAACTATTCAAGATTTGTGCTGACCAATCTCATGGGAAACCTTCAGCGGGAGACGTTCTTCATGTATCCCAGGTTTCTTCAGCACATAATCAACTGTGAGCTAGAACAGAGTCAACTTGTCTGTGCAGCTGCTCTGATTGTTCCTCAAATGAGGCCGGCCATCTTTAAAATTTTGAAGAAAGTGTCCACTTATTTCACCAGAAGACATAGTGCTTTGCTTCCAAGTATGGCTGAGCAAATAGTTCCTGGTCACATCCCTGTTAACCCCATAGGTGATGAACCCACACCAGCAACTACCCTCACACTGCCAACGCTTCCTTCTCACCCTATCAAAATCACATATCAAAGACGCCCCAAACGAATCCTTGTTCAATCTACTCTGATTGAACAAGCCCCTCCTGTTCCATCCAAAAAGACTAGAGTGGAACCATGGGCTCCCACTCAGTCTGAGGTCTCACCATCCTTCACAATTGACCTTAATATGGGTTTTGCGTCTCCTCAGTCTCAAACCCATGAGCTCGACACCCAAGCTGACAGCCCTCAGAGTGAGTCTCTACACTCCCTTGAGTAGCCACAAAGGGATAGCCCCGCCATAGGCTCAATGCCTTTAGACATTGACCAAGGTCCCAGGTCACTAGATTTAACTTCTCTATCCTTTATTGACCTTCTGTTGAAAACTGAAGAAGAGATTACATCTCTTCATGGCAATGAAGTTGATCCACGACACTCTTTTAAGGATCAAAAGAGCCTCGAGAGACCTCTTATCTCTAGCCCCCATCAGCAAGCCGTTACTGAGGTGAGTCCCACTAATATGGAGGGGACTCATGTAGATTCAGCTGCCACTACTGAAAGTGCCTCAATGGACTTTTAGGATAGTGGTATCATCTCTGAGACTGAATCTGCGACAACCATGCCTATTGCTGACTCTGAAAGAGACATCATTAAGCAAGGGAAACCAGGGTGCCAAGAAAACACATCTGGTGGTGAGGCTGAACATACTAGGTATGTTACCTCATCTCCCTATGATTCTTTAAAAGAAGATGAGGGAAGACTTCAACTCACCCTTAAAGACCTATTGTCTAAAGTCTCAATCCTTGAATCAAAGGTGAGGACTTTAGAGGATAGGTCTGCCACTTAGTAACTTGAGATTGACAGTCTCAAGCCTCAACTAGCTGAGAAACAGATTGAGAGATCTGTTAGGCACGTACCTATTTAGGTCTTCTTAGGCTCTTCGTCTAGCTCATCTAGCTCTCAAGATGATGTTACCAAAAAGGGGGAGGGTGTTAAGAGACAAACAATTCAGGAACCACAGAGCCAAACTTCAACTTCTACTTATTCGGCTCCCACTACAACTATCTTTCCTGAGCCATCTCAAGTCATACTGCAAATAGACCCAAGGATGCTCAGAGATCTCTATAGACTCTTTTCCTAATTTCTATTGAGATCTTCTCTAGATCAGCCTAGCCCTGATATGGCTATGATATACTTTGGAGCTGAAGAGCTTCAGAGGCTAAGTGCACCTTCTACCACTGAGAAAGAAGTTGGTCAACCTAAGGTCCAAATGGAACCTGAGATTAAATTCAAAGGGGAAATGAGGATTGATGGCCCAGGAACTGAAACAGTTGGGACAAATGGTGCACTCCCTCAAACTTCCGAAGCTGAAGTCAAAACCTCAGAAGAACAATATGAGTCTTCCGAAGCTGAGATGGAAGCTGTGGAAGGACTGTTTTCTTTGTCCAAGGATCTAATCATCACAGATGCAATTCTTGAGCTAACATCTGAGGTGAATAGTGAAGACTTTCTCAACCAACCCTTAGCTCAGACAACTTCACTACTTCCATCTCAATCTGAACCCTCCATCCAAGAACCACCAAAGTCAAGCACTTCCAAAGATGATAAAGGAAAGAAGAAAACGACTGCGGAAGAGCATGAGGAGGAGGAGAAGATTGAAAAACTTAGAAGAAAAGGTAGACTTCCAACTGAGAAGTTGCTAACTGCCAGTTCCAAAGCAACTGCAGCCAACCAGGAGGAAGTCAACAACAAAAGGAGAGAAGAGATTATTGACAGGCTCATCATGCTTGGAGCTGCCAATGAAGACATACTCTTGCTACCATTAGAGGAGTCAGTAGAGCTAGAAAAGGCAACCAGACTGCAAATTGAACAAAAGGAAGAAGCAACACGGTTGGCCTTAGAGGAGGAAAGAGAAAGAAAATAGAGGGAAGCTGATCTGCAGCTCCAGAGGGAAAGGATATCTTTCCTAACCTCCAGAGGTTTCTCTCTTCAAGAACTATCTCCATATAATAATGATACAATCCTATGGTTCTTCAACAAGGAGCAGGATCAAATGGAGAAAGAGAGAAAGAAAGCTGCAAGAGAAAGGTTGAAGGAGAAGAAGAAGAAAGAAGAAGAAGATACGGTCACTGCTGGCAAGAAGATAGGTGAAAAAGCCTGGATGAAAGACTATCTTCGAGCTCAAGACTTCTCTGGCAGGCAGGTGGGACCTATGTCTGAAAAGACACTCCAACGAATTATCTGCGACATCAAGGCTGACATTCGTATGGGAAAAAGAAAAGAGATGTATAGAAAGGTACAGGGGATGATCTTCAAACCAACCACTCAACCTCAACCTGAACCAATTCCCTCACCTTTCACCATCAAACCTAAACCCTACACACCTGAGCCTACACCAGTACCCATATCAGCTTCATCACCACAACCACTCAAACTACCTGTCCTCCAACCCAAAACACTCACCAGAACCATAACACCACATCCTACCCAACAAACTTCCAAACCATCCCCTCAGCCTTCTAAATGTTGGGTTGGTTAGAACATAAAATCATAGTTTAACCTCTTAAACTTTCTAAAAACACAGCGGAAGTATAGCATTATAACCATGTTTATAAGCTGAAAAATATGTTCATCAAGTGACCATTCAAATGTATAAAACAAACCTAAAGAACAAAGGATCATTTATATGAATTAACAAGCTATGAACATATATAAAACTACATAAAATCACAGCTACATAGAGCTGTGATTACTACCTTTTTACAGCAGCAAAACTCGACAGAAATGATGTTGTATGATGCTGAAAATGGCTAAGACTTCAAGAGTAGAAGTCCTCAAGCTTGTATACCCCAAGCCTCATTGCAAACACCTTCTTGTTAGGAAGATTCTACACCAAGAACAACTCAAAACTCAGCTTGAAACTTGCTGAAAACCCTCTTTTTCAGCTTGTTAAAACCGTAGGGTGAAAGAGAGAAAGAGCTGAGTTTTGTTTCTTGTTAGTTGCATGTATGAATGAGATTCATGATCATGGAATGCAAGAACCTTTCTTGTTATTAGAGCACTCCAAGAACAACACAAGAACACTTCAAGAACATGAAAACCCTGCTCAAAAACTTCCTGGACAGCTGCTCAAAACCGTAGCTGTTCTAGAGAGAGAGAGAGCTTCTTGGTTGTTGTTTGCATGTGTGTTCTCTTGATAATGAGAGCTGAATGTGAGAGTTTTATTCTAGTTACTAGTGGTATACAAGAGTGCATGGAGTGTTCTTATCAGTGGAACAATGCATGTGAGTGTCCAAGAGAATCTCTTCTAGTGGAGCATGTGTGTGCTTGGTCTTACCAAGAGAATAAAACGTTCAACCACATACA